>OY759271.1:43987999-44111060 GCA_963662155.1 Lamellibrachia columna
GTCGGAGAAGACTACCTCACCGAGTTCGCCCGCATGCATGGGTGGGCCGTCTACAGGTGTCCCAAAGTGAGCAACACGAGCGTCCCGATATTGCGGTCGATGTTCCTTCACGCTCAAGCGATCAACAGTACGACCCCGTTTTACGGCTATGCGAATTCCGACATCCTGTTCGACAGCAATTTGGTGGCAACGCTAGAAGCATTGAAACGCGACTGTGATCGATTCAAACAGATCCTTGTTGTTGGTCGGAGGATCAACTACAAGTTAAAACGTGACCAAGAGATTAAGGACCTCGTGTCAGTCTCTCGATACGGCGCTGCACTCTCCTTATTTGGTGCCAACGCACAAGACTACTTTATTTCTACTTACTCAGGATTTCCATGGGATTCGATTCCCGACTTCGTTATTGGCAGGGTTGGATATGACAATTGGCTAGTGGCAACTGCCATCAAAAGAAATATATCGGTGGTCGATGCGAGTGTGACCGTCACCGCCCTACACCAGACTGGGTCGGATGGCAACTACGCCGGCCGGAATACCAAGCGGTCGGATGACGAGAAATTCGTTAATTATCGCTTGGCCGGAGATTTTGATTATTCAATCGGCACTACGACGTGTTCTCATTTCAAAACAGAATGGAACGCAACCCAAGTCGTGTTACTAGAGCGACCGAAATCAGACAGAAAGGGATGTGACACGTCTAAGAAAAAGAGCGAGGTTGTGTCGCCGGCTGTTGGACAAGCAGAAGGCCGCCGACGTGCGGAGGGCCGCCGACGTGCGGAGGGCAGCCGACGTGCGGAGGGCACCCGACGTGCGGAGGGCCGCCGACATGCGGAGTTAGACATACTACAGATGTGGCAATTAAGACATGTGCACTCACCTACATACATACGTAAACAGGTTATTTTGTCTGCATCTAAGTTTAGCTAAGTCTTGTTATATAGAACTAATCCCACCAAATCCATGTCAGTCACATCTAAGCCCAGTCAGGATCAGTTAGCTACACACAATCCCAGTAAATTCCTGTCAGCTACATTTGATCCCAAAGAGGACCAGTTAGTTTTACAAATTCACAGTAAATTTCTGTCATCTACATATAGGCCGAGTAAATTCACATCAGCTACTCATGAGCACAGTGAGTATAACTTCGCTACACAGAATCCCAGTAAATCTACGTCAGCTTCATCTAAACCAATTGAGGACAAGTTAGCTACACATAATCCCAGCAAATCCTAGTCGCCTACATCTAAACGCAGCTACACGCAATACAGGTAGATTCCTGCCAGCTACATTTACAAACACACGTTAATAATTGCAGTTACCCCCCGGGATACACACACACACACACACACACACACACACACACACACACACACACACACACACACACACACACACACACACACACACAGACACACACACACACACACACACACACACACACACACACACACACACACACACACACACACACACACACACACACACGCACTGGGTGATTGACTTTATGTAGACTTAGTTAGTAATTGTTAATAATGTCTTTTTGTTATATATCAATATTGCCTTTAATCATATATATATTAGTATTGTCTTTAATCTTATTCTTTAGTTAGTAATTGTTATTAGTGTCTTTTATATATCATTATTGTCTTTAATCCTATATATTATTATTATTATTATTGTCTTTAATCATATTCTTTAATTTTATACATCATTAGCTTTAGACTAAGTAGTAATTGTTGTTAGTGTCTTTAATCTTATATATTGTCTTTAATCCTATATATCATTATTGACTTGATGTGATGCATTTTGTTTCAATACATTTATTTTTCTTTATCCTCTTGTATTTTGTCTATGAAATATGTATATAGTATTCTTTATGTATGAAGAGACCGACTTCTATATATATATATATATATATATATATATATATATATATATATATATATATATATATATATAATTCATTATTCACGCACGTGACCTCTGTCGTGGTGTAACAACCCACAAGTCAGTTCCATCATACTAGCCTCTGGCGCAACAGTAAACGTTCGCAAGCTACTGGTCACTGTCGCGGTATTAATAAACCCACACACCACCGTCATATGTCATCGTCTTATATATAGAGAAGTCTATCCTTTCATATCAGTACAGTATATATATATTTCATACACAACATATGTATTTTATTGAATAAAAAGTGTCAAAATGGAATGGAACGTGTTGTGTCGTCATTGTTATATTATTATTCCTACGAGTGACACCCCTCTGCCATAGTCGAAAGGAAACCCGTAGTCGATAATAGCGGACATAGTGGACATTAGTAGCCATTGTTATAGGAACGCCTCTTATCATACATTGACGTCTTATTGGTAAATATAGAAATACCCCCACCACCCCACCACCCCGCACGTACTATATAGATTACTGAGAATCCATCCACTCTCAGTTGTAGTCGCAGACATCGTCATGAAAAGACATCAATATCGTCACTGTGGGCTCGCCTTCGACACGTGTGCAGAACTGCAACGTCACGTGCAGAGTTATCACTCGACGCCATCTTGGGACTTTCATTCATACTCGGCACCACCAACAGTGGTGCCACCTAGCGACCACGCAAATAGAGCGAAATACGCATGCGAGAAATGCGGTACCACCTTCGGGATATTGGACAACCTACAGCGTCACGTAAGGTCGGTATGTAGTAGTAGTAGTAGAAGAAGAAACACCACCGTCTACACGTGTAAGAAATGTGGACGGAAGTTCGAAAGACGTTGCGATCTGACCATACACGCACGAACCGCGTTACCGAGGAAGATCCCATAGAACCACCCGATCGACTTCCCTTCTCCGACACTCGCTCGACGGAACTGTTAGATGTCGTTCGTGCGCACTGGTCTGCTATAAGGACCCACGTGTCGAGAGGTCCTCTCCAATGCAGGTACGATTACAGATTAACCACGCTAGACACGACCGTCCTAGAACCGTCTTTGAAGATCATGTTCCAGGAACAGACCAATGTGTTCAAGATTAACCTCAGTTACGGGTTCGTTCTGAGAAACAAGAACACGGGTCAATACAAGTACTATCATTCCTCGTGTAATTGCTGTGGACGCTACCTGGACGAACCCAGTCTCGTCACCAACAGCAAGGACTTTGATGACTTTCTCGAACGCATCCGAGAAACCGACGTCTTGCAATGGGCCATCAATCAAAGACCGGATTCTGCGTGGGTGTGCGAACTCGTGACGAATGTCACTTTCTTCGTTAACCGCATCATCGATCATCCTATAGGATGTGTAGGCATGATCCCTCTTCCGCCCTAGAAGAAGAAAAGCGTCATCGGTCTGGAAACGGAACCCATCCATCACAAGAGGTACAATGATAACCTGTGTCTCTTCCGATGTCTGGCCTTGCATCGAGGATACGATCTATATCGATTGAAACCGGCGGTGAAGACGCTGTACGAGACATACGATCGAGACCACGTACCCATGGAAGCATTTGCAGGGGTCACGCTGGATGACCTCTATCGCGTAGAGACCACGTTCCAAACGAACGTGTGCGTATACAAGCTCGTCAAACCGGATGCGGAGGATGGTAAGTCGACAGCCGAACTGGTCCGTCGATCGTTATGCAAGTACCCCGAAACAATGTATCTCCACGAGACACATTTTTCATTCATCCAAGATGTCCGCGTGTACTGTCACTCGTATCGATGTCGGAAGTGCGGTGACTCGTTATGGAAAGAAGCGTCTAAGCTGCGCAGACATGAGCGCACGTGCACGGGGGGTGTGCATCGAGTCTATCCTGGTGGCGTGTACCATTCGACTCCATCGGTGTTCGAACGTCTGGACGACGAGAATATTCGCGTGGCTGAATCGTTGCGCTACTACCCGTATCGAGCCACCTTTGACTTCGAGTGTTGGTTCGACACGGAACAACTTCCGTCGGACAGTGACAAGGTCCACTGGGTGGCGCGTCACGTTCCACTGAGCGTGAGCGTGGCATCCAACGTGCCCGGACAGGAGCGAGTGCAATGTCTCCTCACGGATGGAGACACCAACAAGTTGGTGAGTAGAATGATGGATATCTTACAAGCGATGAGTGACGTCGCGTACGACAAGATCAAACACTCGTACGAAGATGTCTTGGAACAGCTCGTAGAGGAACTGACGAACTGGGACGAAAGGGAGGAGGCTGCACGAGCAGCCAACGACAAGAAGAAATCTCGTCTGGCAACCAATCCATACAAAAAGCTGATGGGACAATTTTATGGATGGATGCATCAGTTACCCGTCATCGGGTTAAATTCGGGTAAGTATGATCTCAATGCCATCAAACAGTTCCTCATACCCTACTTCCTATCCACCACGTCAAAGACAGGGGAACAAGAACAAGAACAAGAACAAGAACAAGAACAAGACCAAGAACAAGAACAAGACGACAAAGAAGAAGAAGAGAACGAGGGTATCGGGTCTTTTTTCGTCATCAAACGCAACAACACGTTCATGTGTCTTTCGACGGATCAGCTGAAATTCTTAGACATGATCAATTACATAGCCCCCGGGTTCAGTTACGACAAGTATCTGAAGGCGTACGGATGCGAGGTGACGAAAGGTCATTTCCCGTACGAGTACATGGACCGTCTGGAGAGACTCGACGACACCGCACTTCCATCGAAACAGGCCTTCTTCAGTCGACTGAAGAACGAAGGTATTTCCGACGAGGATTATGCCAGTTGTCAAGAGGCCTGGCGCGACAACGCCATGACGACTTTGCGAGACTTTCTCGTCTGGTACAACAACAGGGACGTGGTTCCCTTTCTACAGGCCATCGACATACAGTTTGCCTTCTACCAGCAACGTGGCATAGACATGTTCAAGCAAGGCATCAGCGTACCTGGTCTGACCTTGCTCTACCTGATCAACGACCTTCCAGAGAAGACCTACTTTACCATCTTCAACGAGAAGAATAAAGATCTTCATCATCTCGTCAAAGATCACGTGGTTGGCGGACCTTCGCTCGTTTTTCACCGCTATCACGAGAAAGGGGTCACCACGCTACGTCAGAACGAGTACGGAGAGGCCGCTCGTCCGTGTCGGTCCATCGTCGGATACGATGCCAACGCCCTGTACTTGTGGTCACTCATGCAAGACATGCCTATGGGATGGTACACGCGACGACGGGAAAAGAACGACTTCCGACCCGAATCGGCGCAGTTGTATGGACAGATGGCTGCGGAATGGTTGATTTGGGAATCCGAACGCACGGGACGCGTCATGCGACACCAGATCAACGGTAGAGAGAAGAGAATAGGCAAACTGTTGGTGGATGGGTGGTGTAGCGAGACGAAAACGGCTTATCAGTTCCACGGATGTTTTTTCCATGGTCACTCGTGCACTGGTAAAGAGGTCAACGAGGTCAACGGGAAACCCATCGCTGAACTGCTCGCCGAGACCCGAAAGAACACCGCCTACCTCAGTCACTTTGTCAAGGTCGTCGAGTTGTGGGAATGCGAGTGGAAAGAGACGAGACGAGATCCTGTCGTGAAAAAGTGTCTGGATACTGCATTTCCGCGACGACGTCACGCACGATGGACGATGACGTCGCAACAGATCCTGAGCGGCGTGCGTGCCGGAACCGTGTTCGGTCTGATCGAGTGTGACCTTTGCGTACCGGAAGCATTGCGCGAACACTTTGCCGAGATGCAGCCCGTGTTCAAGAACATCCGTCTGACACGCGACGATCTCGGACCGTTCATGCGCCGATACGCCGAGGAGCACAACATCATGGCGACTCCAAGACGCATGCTCGTGGGTAGTTATCGAGGCGATAAGATCTTGCTCGCCACGCCTCTGCTGCGATGGTATATGGACCACGGTCTCGAAGTAAAGCACGTGTATCAGGTCGTTGAGTACGATCCCGTCCCATGCTTCAGGCGGTTCGGCGATGCAGTGTCCACGACGCGACGCGAGGGAGACGTCCACTCGCACAAGGCCATCATCGCAGACACCATGAAGTTGCTGGGGAACTCGGGTTACGGAAAGACCATCACCAACGTGGACCGACATCGTGACGTCAACTACTGCACGAAGAAGGCGGCGTCGCTCATGGTCAACGATAGACGATTCCGACAACTCGACGTCGTCGTCGACGATGCGTACGAGATAGAGATGAACAAGAAAACCGTCACGTACACCCTGCCCCGTGCACGTGGGATTCTTCGTTCTACAGTACGCGAAGATGCGCATGTTGCAGTTCTATTACGACTTTATCGACAGGTACCTGGAGCGCCCTCTATTTGGCTTTGGCCGCCGAGTCCGTCGACGCCCTCGTGACCCCAGAACTACGAGAACATTACTTCCGGCACCGCTCCGAATGGTTGCCGTTCGAATGTTGCGACGACCATCGGAACGAGTACGTGCGCTGTCGACTCGCCAATAGACCGTGGGTCGGCGACGAGGCGTGCTGTAAGGCGCGCAGGGCGTACGACAAGAGGACACCTGGTCTGTTCAAGGTGGAGTGGTCCGGCGACGGGTTCGTGGGGTTGTGTAGCAAGACGTACTATTGTTTCGGACCCACCGACAAATACAGCACCAAAGGACTGAGCAAACGTCACAACGACATCGACAAGAACGCGTTCCTGGAGGTGCTCACCAACCGTCGGAGCGGAAGTGGAAAGAACCGCGGGTTCCGGGTGCGTCACTCGACCGTGTTGACGTACGTGCAGGAACGAGCGGCTCTCACCTACTTCTACGCCAAACGCGTGGTGCACGGGGACGGGGTGAGCACGGGTCCGGTGGACGTGTAGAAAAAGGCGATGCACTGTGGTCGTCTTTCATAAGCGACCATGGACGCACGGTGGAAACATCCTTTCACGTGCATCGTCGCCGGACCGACGGGATGCGGCAAAAGTACTTTCGTGACGCGTATGCTGCGTCACGCTGCTGCGATGATCGATCCACCCCCCGAACGGATCACGTGGTGTTACGGAGAATGGCAAGAGGCTTACGCAACGATGGACTCGGTCGACGTGCGGTTCGAGGAAGGGTTGCCGAGTGCGAGCATGTTCGATTCGTCGACGAGGAACCTCATCGTCATAGACGATCTCATGGCAGAAACGGACGAACGGGTCACGACCTTGTTCACTAAAAAAAGTCATCACAGGAACATGTCCGTGCTGTACCTCGTACAGAACCTGTTTCCCAAAAACAAAGAGAGTCGTACCATCAGTCTGAATTCTCAGTACATGGTAGTGTTCAAGAATCCTCGTGATGCATCGCAGATGTCGCACTTGGCTCGACAAATGTATCCGGGAGGCGTCAAGTTCGTTCAAGAGGCTTTTAAAGACGCCACGTCGGTACCGTACGGTTATCTATTGGTCGATCTCAAACAGGAAACGCCCGAGGACATGCGTCTGCGCACGGCCATCTTTCCAGACGACGGTGTTCAGTACATGTATTTGCCGAAGGTATAAAAAGACCGCACGCGTGGATAGTCTCTTCATGCACACCATGTCTGCGCTGGTGAAGAGACACATTGTGTGCATACAGGCTCTGAACAGAATCAAGAGCAACAAATTGAAAAGGGCCATCATCGCCAACGCCGACGCCGATCTGCTGTGTGCACTAGCCGAGTGTGCCTACAACATATTAAAAAAGAACATTCATTGAGCGAATTACAGAGGCGTCGTTTGAGTAAATACAGGACGAAGTTACGCGAGTTGTCTCAGAGACGAACGCCAGCCGCCAGGAGAAGACGCTTCTTGTTGCAACAGCAGGTCGGCGAGGGACAGAGCGGAGGTTTCCTATCGGCCTTCCTAGCACCGTTGGCAAGTTCGGTCTTTCTACCCTTGCTTCGGGAGGTGCTGCTCAAGAGAGAGAGAGAGAGAGAGAGAGAGAGAGAGAGAGAGAGAGAGAGAGAGAGAGAGAGAGAGAGAGAGAGAGAGAGAGAGAGAGAGAGAGAGAGAGAGAGAGAGAGAGAGAGAGAGAGAGAGAGAGAGAGAGAGAGAGAGAGAGAGAGAGAGAGAGAGAGAGAAGAGAGAGAGAGAGAGAGAGAGAGAGAGAGAGAGAGAGAGAGAGAGAGAGAGAGAGAGAGAGAGAGAGAGAGAGAGATGGAACACGCACGCAAGATGGCCTTGGTAGACCCACGAATGTTGGACACGCTTCGTTCACCCCCGCCCCCGACGGACACCTTAGGTAAGAAGGTGCAAGCTCTCGATGACGAGATGATGACCATCCTCGACAGAAAGGACTCGACGACACAGGACCAAGGTAACATTGTATAATCAGGTATTGCAACGGTATAACGTCTTGTCCGATAAACACGCCAAGGAACCGACACGCGTGATCACGGTGAACGAGTCTGGGACGGGGGTGGGGGGCGGGGGCGGAGGGAGCAGTAGGAGCTCCTGTTACTACTAGCGGGATAGAGGCCGACGTCGTGGACACCGTTCCCAAGACCATGCAAGGCAAAGCCAGACGTTTGATGGAGCGTTTGAAAAGAAACATGTCTTGGACCGCTCGCGGCGAACTGATCCACGAGGGTGTGCGGTTGCCGGAAGTAACGTGGTGGATCTCCTGAATGATCTGTTGCGTAAGAGAAAGACCGAACCAACGGGATGGCAACCGTTCGCAAGACAACTCCGTGCCATAAACCTGCCCATGGAGTTGGTCGGTAACGTCGCCAGGAGAGACTACATACGTCAGGCGACGACGCCGGCGACGACATCCACTCCAGGTCGTCGTCGTCGAATACCGGCTACTCCTCGCTCTGGTGGTAGCGCACGAAGATCGCTCAGTTGGACACCCCTTGCTCGTCGACGCGGTCAGATGGAACATTCCATGCTCACCCCACCTCCAGAACGTCAACGCAAGGCTCTGGCGTCATTGGCTAGTTGGGAAGACATTTAAGACGATGCGGCACGTGTCCATTGCACAGTGTGCACTCCGATGTCGAGTGATCCACAGAACACGTACCGTTCCGTTATCGTTGCAGCAATTTGCGGCGGACTTTACTTAATTGCTGACGCTATAGCTCGAAGTCTTATACAACAGTCGCTATTCAGGGTATTGTTTCAGTACTAGATTATCGATCATTCGTCATCGTCGTGGGTGTGGTAGTGGGTGTTCTGGTGTACGTCAACGTACTCGTCGTCACTCGTCAAGAACCGTGCTGCGGAGTCAACGACACAACCACCACCACCAATCCATCGGAAATCTTTTAATGGCGCCGAGGAAAGAACAACCACTTAGGACGGTCTATTTCGATCCGAAAAGGGTAGGTAGTTATGGCGGAGTCGATACCTTGCGACGCATCACGCGCATGCCACGAAAAAGGGTCGCGGAATGGTTGTCGGAACAGGACGCCTATACCCTACACAAGCCGGCTAGACGTCATTTCAAGAGACGACGCGTCATCGTGGGTGGTCTACGTCAGCAGTGGCAGCCCGATCTCGTCGCTTTGTCGCAGTTGAAAAAGGACAACGACGGTATGACCTTTCTCCTCACGGTGATCGACGTCTTCTCGAAAGTGGCCTGGTGTGTTCCCATGAAGAACAAGTCCGCGGCGTCGTTGGTAGCGGCGCTTGACAGTACGTTCAGCAGAGGCTGGCCAAAGACGTTGCAGACAGACCAAGGACTGGGATTTTTGAATAAATCCGTTCAGACTCTATTGAAGAAGCACGGCATCCATCACTTCTCCACGCACAACGCGGAGACGAAGGCGAGCGTCGTGGAAAGATTCAACAGAACGTTGAAGACGCGCATGTGGCGATACTTCACGAAACACCAGACGTGGCGATACATCGACGTCCTTCAGGACTTGGTGCAATCGTACAACAACACCCCCACCGCAGTATCGGCATGGCTCCGTCACAGGTGAGTTACCAGAATCAAGAACAGGTGTGGCAGCGTCTGTACGGACACGACGGTAAGGGCGTGTCCAAGTTGCGCGTGTCGGATCGCGTGCGCATCAGCAAGTACAAAGGTAAGTTCGAAAAAGGCTACGCGGCGAATTGGAGCGAAGAGATGTTCACGATACACGAGGTTCATCCCTCCGATCCACCCGTGTATCGATTGAGGGACGATCTCGGCGAAGTGCTGGAAGGCACCTTCTACGAAATGGAGCTGCAGAAGGTGTCGGTACCCGCCGATAAACTGTACTACGTGGAAACGGTACTGCAGCGTCGTAAGGTAGCTAGACTAACTTAGGCTTTGGTGAAATGGTTCGGCTACCCCTCCAAATTCAACAGCTGGATCGATGCCACGGCACTCGTCCACTCTACTATAAAGACTAGCCACGCGTACGGTGACACTTCATTCGAGAAATGACACAAAACACGACAACACGAGACTTCACCACCACCACCGTCATAGAACAGGAGGAGGAGGAACAAGAGGACGTAGTAGCAGCAACAGAGGACAGTACTGACGCGCGGAACGCAGAGGACAGCAGCAGCAACAGAGGACAGTACTGACGCGCGGAACGCAGAGGACAGCAGCAGCAGCAGCAGCAGCAGCAGCAGCAGCAGCAGCAGCAGCAGCAGCAGCAGCAGCAGCAGCAGCAGCAGCAGCAGCAGCAGCAGCAGCAGCAGCAGCAGCAGCAGCAGCAGCAGCAGCAGCAGCAGCAGCAGCAGCAGCAGCAGCAGCAGCAGCAGCAGCAGCAGCAGCAGCAGCAGCAGCAGCAGCAGCAGCAGCAGCAGCAGCAGCAGCAGCAGCAGCAGCAGCAGCAGCAGCAGCAGCAGCAGCAGCAGCAGCAGCAGCAGCAGCAGCAGCAGCAGCAGCAGCAGCAGCAGCAGCAGCAGCAGGACTCCTTGGCATATGTCCGGTACCGTGTGTCCTAAAGAAGAAATAGTCTTTCTGTGTCAGGTCCTCGTCTTGTTCACGGTCATTCTGATAAGCATTTACAACCTGACCACAGGACACGAGAATTCTAATCTGTGGACGGCCCTGTTGAGGAGTTCTTTGGGTTACCTACTCCCCAATCCCACGTTGCGACGCAATGGCGACTGATTTCTACCTGACACTGCCTTGCAACGCTTCCATGAAGATGTATCCCGACAATACGTTGGCCCATTACATCACCGACTTACCTCGACGTATCGATCTGACTGGCGAGTGGGAGTGCGGGTTGGCAGAGATACAGTACCCGCATACTTGGTACAACGTTACAGAGGAAGATGTCTGGTTCTTCCTCAATGAGAAAAATCCTACGGGTCTTATCCCGAGTATGAAGTTATCCTCTGGGTATTACAGAGGTCCCGTGACATTGATGAACCGTGTAAACTGGGGTCTGCGACTTATGTCGACGGACAAGGCACGAGCTAAATTGAGCTACAGCTAAAAAAAATGACGTTGCACATGTCATCCGACACCGTGTTCACCATACCGTACCACACTGCGTTGGGACCTATGTTGGGATTTCATAAGTCGGTCGTCACCAGTCCGCCGGCAGTAGCAGCAGCAGCAGCGGTAGCAGCAGACAGCACACGCCAGCACTTCACCCGAGACTAAGTGGAACGTCAGCCACCGTGATTATGCCACCACCACCTACACACAGTCCTAATGCTCCGTACCCCTTCCGTAAAGTAG
This sequence comes from Lamellibrachia columna, assembly GCA_963662155.1. NCBI lineage: Eukaryota > Metazoa > Annelida > Polychaeta > Sabellida > Siboglinidae > Lamellibrachia > Lamellibrachia columna. The sequence goes on from OY759271.1 coordinate 43,999,594, forward strand.
CCGAAGACGTGGTGAACATGAATCGAGGGTTCGATACCATCTACGTCTACATGAACGTCGTGGAGTCTCGCATAGTCGGTGACAGCGTCGCGCCTTTGTTGCGAGCCTTCCCGGTTGGCGGAATTCACGGTGCCCCGGTAGCCAATAGGTTCACTAACATTCACTACGTGCCTCTGTTGTACTCGCACTTCAAGTCGATCGAGATCGATATAAGAGACGACACCGGACGGCGCGTGCCATTCGAGTACGGTAGAGTGACCGTGACGCTTCATTTTCGACGGCGCAGGACCGGACTGTTCTGAAGATGAATTACAACGAGTATTACGCGCGTCAGGCGGGTGGTGCACTACCCTACTTCGCCGGTGCCCAATACCAGCGGGGTCACGGACTAGGCAGTCTGTTCGGAGGTCTGTTGCGTAGTGCCATGCCACTCATCAAGAGAGGTGCCGTGGCGTTGGGAAAGGGGGCGTTGAAGACCGGCGTGCGCATAGCCGACGACGTCATGTCTGGACAGAGCATACAAAGGGCAACCAAACGACGCGTCGCGGATGCCGGTAGGAATCTTATGCGTGGTCTTCTGGCCCCTGGCGTGCGAGCCCGTAAACGTATAAAACGCGCGCCGGCGAAGAAAGGAGTCACTTTAGCAAATAGACGACGCAAGAGACAGACGTCCACGAAACGTGAAGCCGACATATTCGATAACGACGATGGCTTTCGTACATAGACAGTCATGTGAAGGGGTCAAGACCGAACTGGATCTCTTTACCGTACCCCCCACTCAGAACAGCATCATCGACAGCCACGTAGTGGAACATCAGCCCATGTCCTCACTGGACTCGGGTGGACCGATAGAATTCCTCATACCCGGATCGGGCGACGATTACCTGGATCTCGCCAACACGATGCTGCACGTGCAGGCGAAGGTGACACGAGCCAACGGGGACGATCTCGACCTGGCCGACCCCGTGGGACCAGTGAATAACTGGCTGCATGCTCTGTTCAGTCAAGTCGACGTCTATCTGAACGGCACGCTCGTGACCCCTTCGACCAACACGTATGCGTATCGCGCCTACATAGAGACGCTGCTGAGCTACGGTCCCGATGCCAAGGACACGCAACTGACGAGTCAGCTGTGGCACAAAGACACGGCCACTCGCATGGACGCCGTCGAGATAGCCGACGGACCCGCGGCTAACGAAGGGTTCGTGGCTCGACGAGAGAACATCGTAAGGAGTCGCATGGTCGATATGATGGGCCGTCTCCACGTGGATCTCTTTCTGCAAGATAAATTCCTCATCAACGGCGTCGATGTCAAGATACGACTGGTGCGTAGTAAGCCTGCTTTTGCACTCATGTCTGGTGGGATCAACCCCGATTACAAAATACAAATAGTCAATGTCGTCTTGTTTGCAAAGAAGGCCTACCTGAATCCGACCGTGGAGATGGCGCACATCAAGGCTCTGGAGAAGAGCACGGTCAAGTATCCGATGCGATCCGTCGAGTGCAAGGTGTACTCCATTCCTGCTGGCACTCGGTCGCAAACGTACGAGAACCTGTTCCTCGGTACCCTGCCGAAACGTCTGGTGCTGTGCTGCATCGATAAAGATGCCTACAACGGCGGACGACAGATACCCTCCAAACCTTTCCAGCCCAATTTCGCAGACGACCTCTTCGTCAGGAGCTACATGAGTCTGTTCTCCTCGACCGGCAAGATGTGGCAGGACGAGGGGAACGGACTGACTCGCAGCGACTACCGACACGGCTACACCTTCTTCGGTTTCGACCTGACCCCGACCAGTGCGACGGCCCCTGCTTCCATCTGGTACAAAAGGGCAACCTGCGCATAGAACTGCATTTCCGCAACGCGCTGCTGAACACCGTGAACGTCGTCGTCTACGCCGAGCTCGAGTCCGTGCTGGAAATAGACAAGAACCGCCACGTCATCTACGACTACTGAGATGGACACCCTGCAGATCGCTAGACTACTGGCGATGAACCCGCGCGCCAGATCGATATTTCGCGGCGTCGTACCCAAAGACGGACTGCCCACGACGATAGATGACGCTCTGCCCGCTGCCTTCGTGTGCAACACCGACGACGGCGACGAACATTGGATAGCGCTGTACCTGGACGCCGACGGACGCGGCGATTACTTCTGCTCCTACGGTCTGCCGCCACGACACGCTGCGTTCCGCACCTTCCTGAACGAACATTGTTCCGATTGGACTCATAACACCAAGAGGCTTCAGAGTCCTCTGTCTAACGTTTGTGGACAATATTGTGTTGCTTTTGTATTGCTTCGTTGTATTGGCGTTCAAATGAGAACTTTTGTTAACCTATTCGGCACCGATCTAGTAGCTAACGATTGCCGCGTATTTGATTGGCTTAAACAGCTGCGATAAGGTAGACTGTATTATCGCTCGTCATAGTAGTAGTAGTAGTAGTAGTAGTAGTAGTAGTAGTAGTAGTAGTAGTACATCGATCGAGCCTCTGGCGAGGTGGACGCACCACCCGTAAGCTCGCGACCTCTGGCGTGATGGTAAACATCCGCAAGTCGCCTCGTCATCATCGATCACCCTCGAGCCTCTGGCGAGGTGGAGACACCCCTAAGCTCGCGACCTCTGGCGTGATGGTCAACATCCGCAAGTCAAGTCATCATCACCATCATAGTCGTAGTGGTGATATTACACGCTACCCTTGTTGTATCGTCATGCTGCTTGTGTTGTTCAATAAAATACGTGTGCACTCGTACCATACCGTGTTGCTTTGATTTCTCGTCTCCATTAGTCCCTTTGATAATGACCCTATTCTTAATTGCTGCGTATGGGTCACTCCATCAGGGTGCTCAGGGTTAATACCGCAGAAATGTCTACAGGGTGGGGTTACGACAGTTATGGTTAGCTCCAGCAGTCGATAGGGGTTAGGGTTAGCACTCCAATCAAAAAGTTGGTGTTACGACGGTTAGGGTTAGCTCCAGTCGCCAGGGGGCGCTCTATGTGGATATAGGTCGCCGCCAGGGGGCGCTGACGATACCCAGAAGGCTCTGCGACCGGAAGTCACAGTGACCCTCCCTACTGGGCGACTCTTTTGATCGGTCATTCCGACAGTATAACTACTTTCGTCTTCATCTAAAATTGATGGCTGCTTCGGTAACAAAATGTTATTTCATGAATAATTATATTTTTAGGCCCGTCCGTAAGGGGTTTTGAGCGTACACAATCAACCGGGGTTGATTTCTGAAAATGTTAGTTAAAAAAAATTCTCTTAATTTTAACTCATATTTTACATATATATTATGTTATAACAAATGTGGTGTTTATGTCACGTGTATAGTATTTATGTGTGTGTGTGTGTGTGTGTGTGTGTGTGTGTGTGTGTGTGTGTGTGTGTGTACGCGCGTGCGTGTGAGCATGCGTAATGTTTACCTTAACACCAATCGTTACAAGGGATGGGTGCACTCGGAATAGTTCGTATTGCAATGCTGAATTTTGTGTATTAATAAGTATTAGCCATATCATTTTGTTCATTTACAATACAGCATTGCAAGTGTTTTCAAATATACGCAATATTGTATTGCAATTAATTAATGTATGTTTATCACAAATTAATGAAGTTCAAATTAATTAACGAAAGTTAATTAATGTTAAACATGTTCTGTATGCTGTGATTCGTGTATATTGCATTATTTGTCTGCATGATAGAAAATATGTATGTGTTGAACATGAAATAAACTAAAGATCCTTTCAGTGATAAAAGAGTATCCTGTTCCATACACATAAAAACAAATTCTGATTGGACAATAACTCAAAACAGTACTTTCACATTCAAATGGGCACTTTAAATAGTACAAACACGTTTTAGCAATAGTGCATTTCTGCAGGACCAAGTTAACATTCGACCAAATTAAAAAATAGACCCTTGGCATATGGCACAATGTTCCACCCAAAATACTTTATTGGTGGGGCTAGGACCAAAGGGGCATTTTCTTTGAATGAATAGGACATGATGTTCCAAAACAAAGATAGTTTTTGGGAAAGGTCTTTCAGTGATCAGAAGTAGAAATTCTTCAATACGAGATAATTGTACTTATATGGCTAATGTTTGGATATAATATACAAAGTGTAATAATGTGTGGATCATTCTACGAGAAATTGAGCGTCACAAATACTTTTTACTAAAGTGTAGTAGTTGTACCCATATGTCACTAATATTTTGTTAGGTAGGAGACAGGTGAATCCTGGCAATATGTGCTTGGTTTATTGAGCAGGTAAGAATAACATGTGCACACATAGTTTGCCACGTGTGGAAAACAGGCCACCAAAATGGTACATTGTAATGACATCAAGCTTTCTTAATTAAAGACAAACCTTTTTGTGGCCAACACAATTCGGGGGTGCACTTGAAAAGGACACAGTATGTTAATGTGGCAACGTGGCGTAGAGGTTAAAACATCAGACTCTTAACCAAGGGACTTCTAGCTGTCGTTTCGAAGCTGGGCCAATTACATTCACTCCACATTGCTACACTTGTGTAAATGAGTCCCTGGCAAGAGACAGTGATTGATATATGTCAACGAAGTCTTGTGAACGAATAGCGCAGTAATTGCAGCGTGGTTGAATTCTTCCCAGGAAGTAAATTTGGTACTGGAAGGAACATATCTGCCATGTGTAAAGCGCTTTGAACGGTCATACGGACTAGATATCGCGCTATATAAGAACATAATTGTTATCAGTCCCAGATTTGATGCTGGCGATGAATGAAGAAATGAATACCCCCGGTAAATGTTTTTTTAGTACAATTACTATGTTATGCAAATTCTGTAAATATGTCATCGTTGTTAAATTAGATGTACTTTGAAAGTTCAGAGAAAGGAGGCATTTTAATTATACGAAACCCCCAAATATAGCAGTGTGTCAGCTAACCAATGAAAACGCACGGTATCAAACCAAATTGTAACTAAACTTTAACAAACAATAATAACGGGTCTAGTATTGGTCAGAAACTAGCACACACACACACGCACGCACGCACGCACGCACGCACGCACGCACGCACGCACGCACGCACGCACGCACGCACGCGCGCCCGCATAATAATCGTGTAACCTGGCCTTTAGGGTTCGATTGGTCCGTTAAAGCGGCTTGCTTGATTTCACTTGACAAAACTCACTCAGTTTCACTTCGCAGTATTATATATACTTCACCCAACCAAATGGCACATAGCCTGATGCGACTTCAAGTGGTGCCATCAGACTTCCCGGTTATTTTAATGTAGTTGCAGCTGATTCGTTTGACGTGAATGCATCGTTACTAGTTCCACTAGTGGTGTTAGGCAGCTGCACTTGTCTATGCTTAGACGTCGGTAATTGTGTTTGACTAGATTTTTGTGTAACTGACAGGACTTGTCCAGGCTTAAACGTAACCATTGGGATTTGTTTGGGGTTAGGCGTAACTGACTGGCCAGGACTGGGATTAGATGTATCTAACCGGAATATACTGAGCTCAGATGTAGCCAAATGAAATCGAGTAGATTTAGAATCGGCTTGTTTCGATTTACTCTGGTTTAAGAATGCACGCTGACGACGTGCTATTAGTTTAAGATCGAACGTTTCATTCTTAGACTTGGCACATCGTTTTCGGTACCCTTTCGGTCGCTCTAATATCACAACATGGGAAGAGTTCCATATTGTCATGAATTGAGAACACGTCGTAAGGCCGATAGAATAATCAAACTTTCCGGCCAAGCGATGATTAAAATATAGTTCGTCGTTCGCCCGCTTCTGATGACCAGCGAAGTTGCCATCCGACCCAGTTTGGTGTAATGCGGTGATGGTCGCAGTGGCATCGACCACCGATATATTTCTTTTAATGGCAGTTGCCACTAGCCAATTGTCGTACCCAACCCTGCCAATAACGAAGTCAGGAATCGAATTCCATGGAAATCCTGAGTGTGTAGAAATAAAGTAGTCTTGTGCATTTTGATGAAATAAGACACCTGCAAAAGCGGATAGAGAGACCGACGCGAGGTCGTGAATTTCTTGGTTATGTCTTAAATTGTAGTTGATCCTACGGCCAACAATAAGTATCCGTTTGAATCTATCAAGGTTGCCGTTTAATGTTTCCAGCGTTGTCACCAACTTGTTGTCGAAAAGGATGTCTGAATTTGCGTAGCCGTAAAACGGGGTTGGATTGTTGATTGCTTGAGCATGAAGATACATAGTTCGCAACACCGGGACGCCATACTTGCTCACCTTCGGGCACCTGTAGACTGCCCACCCATGCATGCGGGCGAACTCGATGAAGTGGTCTTCTCCGACTGCATAGTAGAGGACTGGTCGGACGGCAGGAGCGAGCAGTCCCCAGTTGCGGATTGTGTTCCGGTAAACTATAGCCTTGGCTTCAAAGTTCTTAAACGTTGTGAACAACGTGATGAGCTGCACATGTTCCTCCACTGTAGTGGTGAAATTGTACGACGCCGATTGGTTTGACTTGTCACTGGCCCCCAGCCGTATGTGGCCTTGGTAGGTGAAGATCGACAGCATCGTGATGACGCTGTAGGCGATGACACCAAACAGCGCCAACATCGTCTTCCGGTGCAGAAGCATAATTCCTGTATTTAAGAAAAAATATCCCACATTAGACCACATAGACCAATATATCTTTTGTCTATTATTTCAAAAGTCTTGGAAAGAATTATGAATAGAATAACCAAACACACATGTATTTTACTAATACAAAACTACTGTCTGGTAATACGGCTTCAGACCCCACCATTCAACTGAATATTCAGCTCGAGAAATGGTTGATAGGATCACTACACAATTGGATAACAACCAATTACCCATTTATCGAAAGCATTCGATACACTTGACCACACAATCCTATTAAACAAATTAGAACATTATGGGTTGGAATCCTCAGCATTACAATTATTAAAGAGTTACTTAACAAACCTTGAGCAATTTGTAAAAATTTATGACATAAAATCTAATGTCTTACTTATAAACACGGGGTCTCAGAAAGGCTCAATACTAGGTCCTCATTATATATATTAACGATTTCTCACAAGCCAGTACTGTCTTTAAACTTATTGTGTATGCCGATGATCTTCTCGCTCGGGTCCTTTACAAATGGCAAAAACAATCCAGATACAGAATATACGATAAATAAAGAACTACACAACATAGCAGAATGACTAAAACCTTTATAAATTATCATTAAATATCAACAAAACTAAATATATGATTTTTCAAATGCCAAACAAAAGGGAAATAGTACCAACACTAACAATTGATGGTTTAAACATTGAAAGAGTCCAACATTTCAACTTCTTAGGTCTAACATTAGACGCATATTTAAATTGGCATAAACATATTGATAAAATAGCAAATAAATGTTCTAGGACAATCGGAATTACAAACAAGTTGAAGCATGTCTTACAAAAAAGTATCAGAATTATGCTATATGTAGCAGGGTGATACCATGTTAATCGCTAGGCGTCACCACCAGCTAATTAGTATTTTTATTTTGAACAGCTGACGTACCAGCCTCGTCCTGGGGGAACGCGAACGCCGATTTCGACAAATGCGTAGCCTAAATTGAGGTCGAAAATGATATAAAGCGGCGTGCTACATTTTGATGTATTTTACTATCAACTGATAGGTGTGTATTTTATGAAGTTGTACTGCATGTCCTTATTCAATATAAGGTTAGGTATTATTTAGATTTAGTTCGAAATATGTAGTTTGCTGTTTCCTAATTTGTGCACGTAGGCCTACATCCTTGCTGGCGTGGAAAGCCATTACAAATATTATTATAATTAACTCGCGCAAGTGCGCGTAATGCTATTTACATAGTGTAGTATTAGTGTACGATTGTTAGGATCAATGCTGTCTACGAATACCGTCCTATATGATTTGCTTAGCATAAATTGTAGTTCAGAAATGTTTATAGCATATGTTGTTAGTGCTTTATAAGGATAGTTAGCTAGTGCCTGTTGGCCTTAGTTATTACGTAATTTCGCGTGCTGCCTATGCTATGGCTACAGCGCAAACTATAGCTCACGACAGCCAGTCGTCTGTGCTATTGTTTAGAATAACAAACATGTTATTATAATATTATACTTTATATAATTATGTGACGTCAGTTTATAGTAATTATGGGGTATTAGCGATATGTCACTGGTAGCATTTATAACTATAATTATCTACTGTCGTGACTGTATTAGTCGTTAACTATTGGTTGTATTGTGTGTTGGCAGACGTTCGACACTCTGCCGCCTCGCCTTTAGCCTCGCTTTCAGCTTTTCGCCTTATAGGCGTATTAGTCTCCGTTCTTCGTATTTGTAATAAAATATTACAACCGTACCCAAATCGTGTGGTGTAACTGATTGACGTTAGACGCCCTACCACATATATAATTCATTAATATTACCCCACATAAATGACTGCCTAATGATCTGGGGATACCAGTGTAATAGCCAATAAATAGGATAACAAAAGTTACAGAAGAAAGCAGTTAGAATAATATATGTAACCAAATACTACTCACTTAAGGAACCATTATTTAAAAGCCTCTCTGTTTTGTTTTTAAAGGGTGAAGACTTACTTAAAGTATAGATACTACGATTTTATTATAAATTCATGCACAAACAGTTACCAACATACTTACAAAAATGGCAGATAAACAAGAATACGTATATACACAATTATCTCACGCATAAACGCTACAAAATACACACATTTAGAACACAACACGAATTTGCAAAAAAAATTATTAAATATAATTTACCACATATCATCAACAATGCTCCTGGAGCCGGTTTCATGAGACGGCGTAAGTCCGATTTAAGAAGTCGTAAGTAACTAGTTAGGTCGGACGTAAATTCGGGGTCTCATAATTTCACGCGTTTGTTTAAATTTTCTTCCGCGGTTTACACACAAGTCTTTGTTATTAATTGTGCTGATTATTTACACAGTAATATGGCGATATTGTGAACTATTGCCACATGTCTTCAATTACCGAACACAACGCCTAAGTATAATAAAAAATGTAGCCGCGATGTCATGTTTATACTCGTTGCCCATGTTAGGGTCATTTTAAAAAATCTAATGCAATATGCCATTAAAAACCTTCGCCAAATATATTGATATTCAAAATCATTAACAATTATGTCATCGATTAAGCGCAACCAATTTGTTAGAAAAGTTGTTTTTGAATTAAATATTTACGATTATCGAATGACGAATATGTTTCGCTAAAAGTCGAGATGGCAAAAATTGCTACGCTTGGACGAACGACTTCGCCAAAAGACGCCACTCCACAACATTACTAACTTTCAGAAACCTCACAGCATGTCAAGACTTAAAAAAGCATTTGATGTATACACATCACTCGATCCTTGCTCACTTTCCCCAATAATTATTATTTTATAAAAATGATTTAGTTTTACGTATTTTGATGTCATGAAGACAGTTATATTGAATAGTATATGAGCCTGAGGCCGGTTTCATAAGACGACGTAATTCATTCCGATTTGTTTAACGAATGCCTTTGCTTTGTTTAATCAACCATTTTGATTCCAAAGTAATGCTATATGTTCCTTTGACTTTGTACTAGGCCTAGGGTATCGTTACATTTCTGCCTTGATATGTTTAAAATTTGACCAATTTGTCTAGATCATCTTATAAATTTGTTTTATCTTCATCTTTAAATTTTTTACCTGTGCCTGTGGCTTTGTGTCGTCCACAAATTTCAGTACTTTGCTTGATATATCATCTTCCACGAACCCCTTCAAAAGGTGACAAGATATTAGTCCCCTTGGCCTAGACAATATCATATGCGCTACAACAGTACCCACAATAGAATCTAGACATTTCCATGAATTTCACCTGGCAACCAGCAATAGGCATCCGGAGGGGGCTGGATTTTTTTAAACTTTAGGTCTTGCCTAGCGAGTAGATTGTTCACTACTCAACCTAGTGTCACTAGTTGTGCTACATATGTTATTCAATATATTTGTTAACTAGTTTATGTACAATGTTATCATAAAAGTGGATATTTTAAGAGTGAACATTTGAGCAAATGTAGATATCTGATTAAAATTAATTGGCAGATGTTATCACGATAAAATATAATATCCGGGTGGGAAAAGTCCTAGAACCCTTTAAACATTTTCTATTCAAATCGATTTGGGTACATCTTTTATATTGTATTAACACAACGCAGTTGATTTTATTCATATCTATTTGAAAATGTCCTTTGAATGTGACATTTAGTCAATTATTCTAAGAAGGCAAACCAATATGAAATCATTTGTGTTATTGTTTATAAATTTGGGTATAAAAAAATTTATAAAATAAGTCGAATTTAAAAAAAAAAAACGTCCTTTGAATGTTACATCTTTGTCACACTCAAACGATTTTAATTCATTTTGGTTACTAAAATTTACAACCGGTAAAATAAGTTATTTGATGTTGGTTTGTTGTCTATGCATAATTTTCATAATTGCCAAAGTTACAGACTAATAACAATAACCACAACATAATATTTCAATTGTTTCATTGAATTCAGAACGTGGTTGCACAAAAAATGCAATCACAGCAGAAAAAGCCAGACAATACACAATTCTACACATACATGTATATCATTATATTGTATATTAAATTGTGTTGCTGCGTTAGTTTATCTTCTTTATCGTGTTACTAAGATACCTGAATATTTGTAGCAAGATGGCTTGGTTTTTTATTCGGCGACACGAACCAGTCAAGTCAGCTCTTCTGAAAACATAAAAGTCATACACATTCGGAAATTCACGTACAAAGCATGTTCATTACATTTGCACATTTTGTCAATAGCACACACAATTGTGTGGATATAATTACAATTCACACAATTCTGTAGTACGAAAGTTGTGAGATGGCTGCGCTCGGTTGCAAAATGTTGATTTTTACATTAAATGTAATGACTGTCAGACTCAAAAGTGACAGTGTCAGTGGATTTACGAGACAAACCAATCGTCGTGACAATTGTTGGTCTACTTAATATAATACGCCATTCTAAAAACAATTCGTAAGACATCTTTGTGCAAAATATTTATATTCTAAATCACTAACAATTACGAATTGTTAGAAACATTATTTTTCGGTGAAATATTCTTTTTAAAAAAAGGTTATCAAAATGTGTCTGATGCGTTGTATGCAGTATTAACCAGTGACGAAAATCATCAGATCAGTTGGTATTGCAAATCATGCCAAAGAGGGGCAAAGGCAATCATGTCGTACATAATAATCATGCATGAACGGCAAGATCAGTTCGAAAATAAATTGAAAAAAATAAACATAAACACTTCCAAAGTATCAGATCTGCAATCACAAACAACACATGAATCATTTGTTGCAAGCCATGTACAACCGGACATAAATAAGGAAGACGTAGTAGCCACTGTGTGCACCCAAAAAAAACGGTAGACTAACCAGATTGAAGAACATCGTTGTTTATAATGTGCCAGAGGGGACCAATACTCTGAAAGCAGACAACGCAATCCATGACACGAATCTAATGAAGGAACTACTGGGACACACTACAGGTGGTAAATATCAGCCAGAAGATCTACTTGTAAAAAGACTGGGGAGTAAGCAGACAAAGGAGACAGAAACAGAGGGAAAAAAATCGTCCTTTACTTGTAACCTTTCCAGAAGAGGAAAAAAAGCCATAGTTATGAAAAACCTATACAAACTGAAAAAACAAAGTTGAACTATTCAGTGGAATGATCATAAAGCATGACATGACCAGGGATGACAGAGAGAAGGAGTGACTACTGCAGAAGGAGGCAAGAGAAAGGACACAGCAGGAACAAAACAAAAAAATGTCTACCTACTAAGAGGACGCCCAGGAGATAGGCAAATCATCAAGGTAAAGAAAAGGGGAGAAATAACCAGCCAAACTCGAGCACTGCTAGTGCCAGAACTGGAAAAATAGTCATATAGTATACCAATGCTGACGTACTAACTAAGGAAATATTTACTGAACTAAAATGCAGAATAAAACACCATTCAATTCCTCCACATGTAGCAATATCAGAAGTAAAGCCTAAAAATTATAAAAGAAAACTAACCATGCAGGAATACAACCTGGAAGGGTACTCTAATGAAGCAATGAACATTGATGAGGGCAAAGGTGGAGGGATGATTTTATTTATTCACAAATTATTGCCGTTTCAAGTACACCAATTTGACGTTGACTTTTAATGAAGCACAATTTTGCACTTTGAAATTGAAAGGGAAAAACACCCTTCTCATAGGCTCCTTTTATAGAAGCCCCCAGCAGCACCACTGAGAACAATGACAACCTTAACCAACTACTTGAAATGAAAAAAACATTTCCCATGTTCTGCTACTTGGAGACTTCAACTACCCTAGGATTAATTGGGAACCAAAATCAACTACAGCAACAAGTACTGAAGATAAGGAATTTAATTTTTTTTTTAAACTTCGAGACTTACTTGATACAACACATTACATAACCCACTAGAGGCAGAGGTACAAACGAACCATCGCTCCTGGACCTCACAAATGACGATACAGCGATCTCAACAATCGAGACAGCCTCAGGACTAGGTAAAAGTGGCCACTCTGTTATCAAGGTGGTTCTTAACTGCACTCAAACCTATGAACCAATCAGCAAAACTGTTTACAAATACGACAAAGGAGATTACACCAAAATGGAAGACAAAACAGACTGGGAGGCAGAATTTTCTAATCACCAGGGAGATGTCCAAGCCAAATGGGATATCCTTATGTCTAAACTTAGACAAGCAGAAGAACAATGCATTCCAAAGAAGAGAATATCACAAAGAGCCAGAAAGTACCCAGTGCCACTGGATGTGAAAACCCGAGCCAAAATCAAGAGGAAAAATAGATTGTGGAAAAATGTCTTTCTAACTAAAGATGTCCAAAATTACCAGGAATCTTGCCGACTTCGAAATCAAGTCAGGAGACTGACAAGAAAGGCACAAAAGCAATATAAAAAGGATATCATTAACCAAATAAAACAGAATCCCAAGAAGTTCTGGCAGTATGCCCAGGCAAAAATGGCAACAAGAATGGGAATACCCAACTTGATAAAAAGCGAAGATGACAAAGATGACCTGACGGTATGACTCGGAAAAAGCACAGGTGCTGGCTGACTACTTCTCCTCAGTATATACAAGAGAACCAGAAGGAGAAACTCCAGAGGAACGAATACGATGTTCCAAGACAATCGAACTTTGTACTATCAACCCATCGACAGTGGCATCGAAGTTAAAGAAACTAAAGCCATTGCAATCACTAGGACCAGATGACCTCCATCCTCGTGTCCTACACGAATTGGCGAACAGTATCAGTACTCCACTATCCGTCATATTTAACACATCACTGACAACAAGCGTGTAACCCACAGACTGGAAAACAGCAAACGTATCCGCAATTCACAAGAAAGGCAACACAAATCTAGCGCAGAACTACAGGCCAGTCAGTTTAACCAGCATAGCAGGAAAAATATTAGAGCAAATAATCAGAGACATTGTCACTGAACACATGAAAGATAATGACCTGTTGAGTGACAAACAATTTGGTTTTTATTAAGGGTCGCTCCACAGTTCTCCAACTACTAAAAGTACTTGACTCCTGGACCGAGACACTAGAAAATGGTGGATGTATAGATGTAGTTTACTGTGACTTTATGAAAGCGTTTGACAAGGTTCCACATCGTCGACTTATAGGGAAACTTCAGAGTTATGGAATCAAGGGAAAAATTCTAGACTTGGTTGCAGCTATGCTGTCCAACAGAAGTCAACGCGTTAGAGTTAACAACTCATTCTCATCTTGGCAGGAGGTCACCAGTGGTATACCACAAGGATCAGTGATTGGTCCTCTGCTATTTGTGATCTTTATAAATGATTTACCAGAAGTTATTAAGAGCTCTGAGCTATTCCTATTCGCAGACGATATGAAGCTCTTCCATGCAATCTACACTGAAGAGGACTGCACACGTTTGCAACAAGATCTAATCCTTGCAGAACACTGGACAAACAAATCACTCTTAAAATTTCACCCAAATAAATGCAGCCATATGAGATTCGGACTATCAAGCATAAGAAACCGCATTTACACAGTGGGACCTGAACACATAACACTGACAAGCACAGACAAGGTGAAAGATATCGGAGTCACTTTCGATTCATCGTTTAACTTTGAGGTACATATGTCAAAACAAATAAATAAAGCCAATTCGCTTATGGGGATAATTCGCCGAACTTTCGATCACATGGATGAGCAGTGTTTTTCTAAAATGTTTAAGTCTTTTATCCGCCCACATATCGAATATGCTAATCAAATATGGTCTCCACACCTAAATAAGCATATCACATCTCTTGAAAATGTTCAGCGTAGAGCAACCAAATTAATTCCTGGTTTCAAAGACATTGAGTATAAAGAACGTTTACGGAAACTGAAATTACCAACTTTAGCATACCGTCGCCTCAGAGGAGACATGATTGAACTATATAAACTCCTAACAGAGAAATATGATGCAGCTGTCTCATCCAATTTTGTGACATTGAGGGACAATGAATCAGATACGAGAGGGCACCACCTAAAACTATTTAAAGAAAGATGTCGATTAAACATAAAAAAAACTCATTTATACACCGATGCACATATGTATGGAACAGCCTCCCACAGTATGGGGTAGGGGCTCCATCGGTACAATCTTTTGAGAGGAAAATAGACAGGTTGTGGAAAAAATCATCCAATCAAACTAGATTACACTGCCCCACCCCTATCCTGGAAACCGTCAGACGCATGCGCTCAATCTGAACTGACGATAAATGCGAGAGCTGGCATAAGAGGCAGTACAGCCTAATAGCTCGAAGACCTGTAAGAAAAAAAAATTACATATAATTTCTATGTCGCTAGTAATAATAGGAATTTGATATTTCAATGTATGTGTAGACTAGTCACTATTGACTAGACACACCACACAATTCCAAGGCAAAGACCAAGGACAGGTAATGACAATGTCAAGGTCAATGACAATGCTATTAATATATTATAATTATACAACTACAAGCTACACGTTTCTCGGTGGTGCCCTGTCAGTGTTAATTTTTATGGAACAAGACGCCCGGTTGCATGTCTCAAATTGATACTAACCTTCGCTTCGGTATAATCAGTGCATGTATTGTAACTTGCATGTATATCGCAGAATTTGGTGGTCCGGTCGGAAACTACGCGTAGGTCCAGACATGCCAAGTCTACCGGTTTTCCCGGTAGACTACCGGTTTTTCACCTCTTCTACCGGTCGGTAGAACATTTCTACCGGTTTTTGCGATTTTGGGGAATTTTTTTTCATTTTATTGGTTAAATCGGCACTGGTGAGCGAAAAATCTTGATTGAGTTTCCGGTAGACCCGTTTGAATCTGAATCTCAGCCTCGATTCCAATATCGCAGCTACGCGCCCTCGTGATCTGTGCCATATTTCTTTCGATTGAGTTATTTCTATCTACAATTTTTAATCATCGATCGCTAGTTTCCGGGACCAGTTTTCGGGACCAGCTGTTGGAGGAATTTACTGACTTCCAGCTGATACCCGACGACGAGCTGCCCGCCGCATCATCGGCCGATGAGCAGTGGACGAAGATCGGGCGGCTGTGTGTTTGGACCACGGGCACACCGATGTTTGTTCGTCTCAGTGCGCTGACGAAGGCGCTGCTGACGATCCCCAACTCAAACGCTGCTCCAAAGAAGACCTTCAGCATGGTGAAGAAGATCTTCACCGAGCAGCGTTCGCAGTTGGGGAATTCGACTCAAAACTGCCGAAGTGCAAGTTGAAAGATGACACTATCTAGATTTAACAAGATTTAACAAGATTTGCCATCCAAGACAAAGGCCCAGATGGCAAGTGGACAAGGAAGCCATTGACTTATCGAGAGTCCAACAATGTTCATCTACTTATAACCCGCCCTCCTGAGATATGTGTCAACCTTGTTTTTAAACATATTCACGCTGCTAGCAGTTACACAATCTGTAGACAATTTGTTCCATTCATTTATTGTCCTCTGTGAGAACGAGTGCTTCCTGATGTCCAATCTACATTGATCCTTTACTAATTTTACCTCATGTCCTCTAGTTCTGCTATCCTTCTTGAGTGAGAAAAACATATTTCTATCAATATTTTCATACCCATTCAATATCTTAAAAACTTCAATCTGATCTCCTCTTAACCTTCTTGTCTCTAGAGTTGTTAAACCACATTCCTTCAGGCGTTCTTCATAACTAAGGTCTCTCAGTTCTGGAATCATTTTAGTTGCTCTCCTTTGTATGCGTTCAAGCGTATCTATATCCTTCTTACGATATGGTCTCCATGCTTGTATACAGTATTCTAAATGAGGTCTAACTATTGCTTTATAAAGAGGTATAATTAACTTTTTTCCCTTGTATGTTATGTTTCTTCTAATCAATCCAAGAATTTGATTACCCTTTGAAGCTGCAATACCACACTGCTCTGAAACTTTCATATCAGCGCTTATTGTAACTCCTAAGTCCTTTTCTTTGACAGTAGTACCCAGAACAGTATCTCCCATTTTATAGTTTACATCCAAGTTCCCATGTCCTGTATGTAGGCATTTATATTTCCCAAAATTGAACAACATCTGCCATTTCTCAGACCATTTCACTAATCTGTCTAGATCGTTTTGTAAATGTTGTTTATCACCATCAGTATTAACCTTTCTAAACAGTTTTGTGTCATCTGCAAATTTCAGTACATTACTTGTTATACTGTCGTCCAAGTCATTGATATATATTAAGAATAATATAGGTCCTAATACTGATCCTTGAGGTACCCCACTCAAAACCGATTTCCAATTTGAAACTTCTCCATCCACTACAACTCGTTGTCTTCTGTCAGTCAGCCATTGTTCTATCCAGTCAGTTATGCTATCCCCGATACCATGGGCTTTTAATTTAAGTAGTAATCTTTGATGTGACACTTTGATAAAAGCTTTCTGAAAATCTAAGTAGATAATATCTACTGGCGATCCCACGTCTATCCACTTAGTGATTTCTTCCAAAAAACATTACATATTTGTTAAGTATGACCTCGCTTTAAGTAATTCATGTTAAGATGAATTTAATAATTTATGCTTAACGAGGAAGTCCACCATATGGTCTTTAATTAACCTTTCTAATAATTTACAAATCACTGACGTTAAACTCACTGGTCTGTAATTTTCTTGACTTATTTCTCGAACCCTTTTTAAATAATGGTATGATGTTTGCTTCTTTCCATTCAAACGGAACAACTCCCTCTTTTAATGACAAGTTGAATACTCTTGCAAGTGGTATACTGTTCTGTTCTACTGTTTCCATTAGTAATTTTGGAGGAATCCCATCCACTCCCGGTGATTTATTATCCTTCATTGCCTTTATTTTCTTAGCTACCATTTCTGGAGTTACAACTAACGGTCCTAAATAGTCAGATTTAGCCCCCTGAAATTTAACATCAGCAATTGGTAATGAACTAATATCTTCTTTGGTAAACACTGAACTGAAGTAACCATTTAGGTCTTCCGCCATTAAAAACCCCAGTGATATTATATTTCTAGCATTGTCTTCTAGAGGTCCAACCTTGTCTTGTACGTTTTGTTTACTCCTGACATATGCATAAAAACTCTTGCTGTCATTTTTTATGTTACATGCTAGTTTTTGCTCATAGCTTCTTTTAGATTGTCTGATTTCAGTTGTAGCTGCATTAATTGCCTCTTTGTAATTTGCATAGTCTTCTTCCTTTCCGGTACGCCTATAAACCCTCCACATAGTTTGGTTTAACACTATTTTTCTAATAGCCTCTTTTGACAAGTGTTTCTTTCTACACCGTTTTCCTTGTTTTTGGAAGGGAACAAATTTATCGATGATACTCTCAATTTCATATTTTAGAATATTCCAACATTCAATTGCGGTCTTATTCTTCAGCATGTTATTCCAATCTAGCTTTGCTAAGTATTTTCTCATATCTTTGTAGTTACCTTTGTGGAAGTTTCTCTTGTACTTTTTCATATTTTTACTTTCTGATTTTACATTGATGTCAAAATGTATTTGATTATGGTCACTGTTACCCAATGGTTCAAGTATTTTTACATTGTCCACTAATTCTTTTTGTGATGACAAAACTATATATAAAATACATTTTCTCCCCTGGTTGGTTCTAGCACGTGCTGAGTAAGAAAGCTATCCTGGATTAAAAATAAAAATTGTTGGTCCTCACTCCCTGTGCTCTCTAGAGAATTCCATTGTATGTGTCCATGGTTAAAATATCCCATTATGATACATTCCCCTTTACTAACTTCCTTTATAGCGTTTTTTATTTTTGTGTTGTCCTCTTCGTTTATGTTTGGACTTCGGTAAACTAATCCAATAGTTAATTTTTAATTTCCTGAAACAATTTTGCACCAAACAGCTTCCTCGCAATCTGCTTCCCTTTCTAGTTTTCTAGTCTGTACCGAATTCGCTCCCTGTGAGCGCACACTGCGGCTGGCGCGTGTCGCGTGCATGTCATACGACTTGTGCACTAGCTCGGCACAGGAGCGAGTGTGAATGTTATTTCGAGCATTTTGTTGTACAGATGTATCTATAATATTACGTTGTTTGTATTTTGTGTATTTATACACTAGTGTTTTTTTATTTATGTCATTTGCACATTCCAGGCAGTTTTTACATTTATATTTATTAATCTCAGTCAGAATTGTGTCTAGCTTTGACTATTTCTGGCATGGTATTTTTATTTTATTTATCAGTATTGCCTAATTTAACAGTATTGTTCTATAACCTGTACTTTATTAAGTGCCTTTTTATCAACATGATGTATCATGCTGATTTGTGCTTGGTTTCTACATTGCTGCATGCATGTCTAGCCTGTTTGTAATTATTGTTGTATAATTTTTATATATTTTTATATATACGCGCTAATCTACCCCTTTCGGGCCTTCCGAACTTGGCATGTCTGCGTAGCCGTAGGTCGTAAACTTACGCCGTCTCCAAACATAAAAAATAAGGTGACTACTCAGAGCTTACATTATGCCAAACATTATCTAATAAAAAGCTATTGACATTGTATGTGTATGCACTGTTTTACATTTGTTATTTGAAAACGAGGCTGCCGAGTTTACATATAATTTTTAATGGGCTGTTGTTGTTATCCGTGCAA
The DNA here is from genome assembly GCA_963662155.1 of Lamellibrachia columna. Lineage (NCBI taxonomy): Eukaryota > Metazoa > Annelida > Polychaeta > Sabellida > Siboglinidae > Lamellibrachia > Lamellibrachia columna. The sequence goes on from OY759271.1 coordinate 44,018,838, forward strand.
TTTTCAAGCCATTCCTGTTATTAACCCATTGAAATCTCGCTTGATATCGCGTTTGAGAAGTCACAGCGTCTGTATAACGATCCAGAGTCTTGTCTGAACAAAATATATTTTGATATATAATATAACACGGAACACTTTTATGATATTCATACCTGGCTTGATAAGAAAAATTGTGCTTGCTTACCAGAAATTACCGTTGAGCGTCTGCTGACGCGTGTCTCGTTCTTGGCCACGTGAAAATAATCGTCATAAAAGTAGGAATAATTAAAATGTGTTAAATATACGAGAACAAATTTACTACATTAACGTTACATATTCAATTCGAATATATGTGCATGTGTTTTATTAAGCGCTATGGCAAGCGTGATTGTAATAAAAAGTTTAAATAATTGGAACAAAGTGGTAAAATGGAAATAAAATGGTGTGTACGGCTTGCCTAGCCCTAGTCCTAGATAGGTATATTACAACCAGCTAAGTGCGCTGCGGAAAATTCGTTGCGTAAAAATTGACCCAGAATCTGTGACCTCCGGGGTGGTGATGCAAATGGCATTCATAAACAGTATGCAAATGAACGTATGACCTTCATTGATACATATATCAACCAATGAAAGACGAAGCATGTGGACTTGTCGCGGGCCTTCCCGGATTGAATTTGACCGAGGTAAGCTCGTTTAAACTTTAGTCTTGTTAAAATAATAGTAAATAATCATCGAACAACTTTAGCATATCAATAAATGAAATCGTCAGTATTTCAGCTTTATAATGATGTGCGCATTATGGCTGTGGGTTTGTTCGCCCGAGTACAGCGTCGTTCGGAAAAATAGCTATGCGCGCGCTGTTTAGCGTTTAAAAGTGCGTTTGCGTTGGCCTAGATATAGAACAAAATGAATTCCGCCGGTTTCCTCGTCTCGCGCGACATGGTTCGGACACTTACACTTATCCGGTACGGCTCTTCTAGGCTACTAGCCTGTTAGCCGATCTTCACGTATGTTTGTGCGCATGACCATGGGGGGAGGGGTTGTGTTTTGCTCATGCCGTTCAATATTCATTTTAATCATTTGTTTGCACTGAATAGATCAATTCAATTAGTTGTTAGTGTGATTTGGTATATCGATTTCTTGAACAAAATGTTTCTTCAGATTTAAAAAAAATGGCATATTCAATTAAGACCAAGACGTAGGTTGAAAACTACACCGACCAGTGCCACTGGCAGTGGCAGTATATGATTCAAACATTTGATTTGGTTCTCCTCTATTTTATACGTTTTTAAGTGTTACGTGTTCTTAATTTTAATTATTGACATGTAATATTATATTTAATGTGCTGTCTTATGTCGAACATCACAACGTCAACGTTAAGATAAGCATTTAAATTGTATACTTTAACATTAATTTATGCGTTAACTGTTTACCTCTATTATCGCCCATTCTTGTCGTCGTTTGTTTTGGTAATTGTTTAATTAAACATATTATATTTGTATGCTTTTTATATATGTGCTTATTCTGTGTAATACTGCTATCTGTCTCTGTTAGTGACTATATATTAATACTAAAAAATAGTGTGTTGTTGTTTTTGGCTAAGGCCTAAGCCTAAGGCTAAGCCTAAAGGCTAAGCTATCAGCTGCATCTAGATTCTAGTCCTAGTCCTGTGATCTCAGAATGGTGACTTCTTTCCCTGCACTTAGTCTTAACAACATCATATTCTACCTTTCGAATTGTTTTTTCTTTTTTAAGTCTTCATTGTCACTGAGCGTATTAATATGTATTTTCTCTTCGTGCTGGTCATTTGTTTATTTTCTTTGCCTACATTATTTAAGGATAAATGCTGTTCTCTTGAAGAAGATATCTATAATACCTATGAACATTCTGAAATATTCATCGACAATAGCATACGAATTACCTTTTCGAAAACTCCAGCTTTACACCTTTCTTGTCTTGGTATATGTACACACAGAAATTTGTATAAAAAAATCCGGTTGGCTGTCTATCATCCTCCTTCTTGCAGGTGATGTCTCGATAAATCCTGGACCATAAAAATTCCAAGACATGCGCTTTGCCACTACAAATATTAGATCTGTCCATCATAAATCTGCTGCCATTTCTGATCTGATGTTATCTAAACAGATATACATTTTAGTTTTGACGTAGACATGGTTATCAGCATATAATACATCAGCCTGTCTTGCTGACATTTGTCCATATTGTTTTTGCCTATACCATCAGGTAGGGGTGGTGGAATCGCATTTATTTTACCTGAAACATAAAGTATGAATTATTCATACACCTCAATATCAAAGCTTTGAGGTAATACGAATTGTTATAAAACATTCATCCATATCTGTTACTTTTATATGCATCTACCGTCCTGCAGACACAAATAAATTGTTTGATGAATTTCCGGATTTCCTTGAAACCACCTTATAATTCCAAGAAGACCTTTACATGTTTGAAGATTTCAATATACACCTTGATTTACCAAATCTAGATCATTCACGGATGTCCTTCAAACATCAATACGTTTCATTCCCTACTCATGTTCATGGTCTCGACTTGTTTATTACTAGGTCTACTTGCATTAACATCAAGGCAATATTTACTACTGATGGTTTATCAGATCACCATTGTGTCATTATTTATTGATTTGTGGTTGCAAGTCGGATCAAGACCTAGAACAAAAGTATCACATTTCGACCAATAAATAAAATTCACATAAGTACCCTTCATGATGACGCAATTTCCGATCTTTTGATCTTGTTTATCAGTACCATGAAGCATCAAGTAAACTGCTGGATAAGCATGCCCCTAAGCAAACTAAAAGTGTACAAGTTCGCCCTCCATTGCCATGGTTGACTGTAGAAATAGTTGTGGCAAAACGTCGTCGTCGATATTTTGAAAGAATTTCGCGACGAACTCGTTCTCCACTTGATCGATCCCGTTATACTAAACAGCTACATATTTGCAATCACAAGACGTTAAAAGCAAAGTCCGGTTTCTATAAAATGTATCTCAACAAATTCTGAAAACCCTAGCCAGATGTGGAAACCCGTAAAGACAAATCTGCATCGACAGATATTAAAAGCACTGCCTGAAATTTTTTAATTGGATACATTGTGTAGTTCTTTTATCAAAATACTTCACAGATAAGATTGTTCGTATTCGATCGAATTTTTTCTTTAATGATAATGACTATGATTTCTCCGAACCACCACTTTCTGAAAATACACTACAGTGTTTCACACCTGCAACTACTAATGAAGTTCTCATTATCATTATCTCAAAATTTCCTAACAAATCGTGTGATCTTGACCCATTTCCAACACTTCTACCAAAAAGCTGTATTAATCAACTAATCTTTCCCATTACTACCATCATAAACTTTTCAATGTAGGACGGGGTTGTTCCACGGATTTCAAACAAGCTCTTGTAAATCCTCTTATTAAAAAACAAACTCTGTAAAAATTACCCAAATAATTATCGTCTATCTCCAATCTCAGATTTATGTCGAATGTATTGGAAAAGTAGTTGCTAATTGCCTTCATGAACATATTTATAATCATCACTAATCAAGTGATCTACAGTCTGCATATAGACGGTTCCACCCTACCGAGACGGATCTTCTGAAGATACACAATGATATAGTTGACAACGTGGACAATGACAAAGTCACATCACTCACTTTACTAGATCTCTCAGCTGCTTTCAATACGATTGATCATTTAATCTTTTACATCGCCTTCGTAGACATTTTGGCATTTCTGGCACAGCTCTTCTGTGGTTCAAATAATATTTTTCAGACATATACCAAAGCATTAGCATATCTGACACACTGCCTTGAACACAACACCTTCCATTCGGAGTGCCGCAAAGATCCGTCCTCGGTCCTGTTCTGTTTAGCTTATACACTACGTCTCTCAGTAAAGTCATTATTAATCATAATCTCAGTCATCACCAGTATGCTGATTACACACAGGTTTACATATCACTTTCACAATCGACTTTAAGTGATTGTCTTACTGATATCTTGTTTTGGATGGAATCAAGTAAGCTAAAGCTTAATCCAGATAAAACCTTATTATTATTGACACTAAGCAACAACGAAATACGGTCATCAGCCATTTTCCAGTTAAACTGCTTGGCAGTGATACATTCCCATCAGATACTGTTCGTAATCTAGGTTTGTCTTTGATAGTGACTTCAACTTTTGCCAGCACTACTAAATAACATTGCTAAAATAGACTTGGCTAAACTCCAACGAGTACAAAATTGTTTGGCACGTCAGGACGTCTCGGTTTTAACCATCACTACCACTACTTAAACAGTTACACTGGCTTCCTGTTACTTGTCGAATTAATTTATTTTTTGTCATATCTTACATATTGTGCTCTATATACACAACAACCTCCCTACCTGGCTAGTCTCCTGCATCTTTCAAATATCCCTAGGCAGCTCAGATCATCAATTTCACAACAACCTTTTTTGCCTAAAACAAAACTTAACTTGGGCAAACGTGCCTTCTCTGTCACTGCGCATAGGGTCTGAAATGAACTCCCCATCACTCCAACATCTGAAACTATAGGTATCTTCCGAAAAAAAACTCAAGACATATTTATTAAAAAATGCATTTCCACCATAAATCTTCGGTTGTTCCTCGTTCTGATAATGATTTTGCGCATCCATGTTCACGATTATGCTTAATGATTCTGTTTTGTTGCACCTCAGAGATCTAGTTCCTGAGGATATTATTAACTGCTACACTTGCACGCATGGTCAAGAATAAATACTTAATCCAACTACACCCGTTACCATTAATTTATACAAGCGGAAATTTACAATACATTCATTGAAAAATTACCAGGGTGGCTCGTATGAGAGCGACTATTTTAGTCTTAATAGGAGTCTCCCAAATCCAATTTGTACTGTATATGTGTTTACATTCCTAATTTACACACAGTCATTTTTTTAATGTATTAATTATTGTTGCTGTACTATTATGTACAGATGGATCAATAAACAATTCTGTATGTCTGTCTGAACAGAAATGAAATGATACATTAACATGATGCTCTCTGTTGGATTAGCTTAAATTTCGACGTAGATAAGACACAGTCACGGTGAGCAAAATAGCATTCATGCAGCAGAACGTAGACTTGAACGTAGACTTATGCCCAATATAGGACTCGTACATTGTGAACCAAGCGAGCAGTCCGGTATATAGGGCAAGCATTGTGTCACATTGTGGGTCTATTATTTAATAGTGTACTGCAGTGTCCCGCTTATTAACAGCGAGTTCAGGTAATGTACATAGCGAGGAGACATGACGGAGATCAAGGCGACACATTATAACAAATCGATAGGCCTAATAAAACTGATGTTATATACAAGAATGCGAGAAAGCTAATAATATTGTGTTTGACTTTTGTTTTGAATAAGGGAAGAGGTTGGAGATGCAAGGGAGAAAGGCAGTGGGATTTGTGGACCTGGAGAAGGCATATGACGAAGTCCCAAGAGAGATGGTGGCGGCAACAGTAAGATGGATGGGAGTGCCAGAAGCAGAAGCCAGGATGATGGAAGTAATGTATGAGAGAATGAAAGAAAGAGTTGGGGTTGGATCTGGGTTGTCGGAAGAGTTCCCAGTTAACATCGGTTTGAGGCAAGGAAGTGCCCTTAGCTCTTTTCTTTTTATCATGGTGATGGGACTAATCAGCAGGAAGATCAGCACGAAGGATGTTCTCAGGAAGATGATGTGTGCAGACGATCTGGCCATAATAGCAGAGAGCAAACAAGAACTACATGAAGTGTTGGAGGAATGGAAGGGGGTGTTCAAGAAGCATGGACTGAGAATGAGCCTGCAGAAGACATAAGTGATGTGGGTTGGACAACAGAGAGAGGAGTTGAACATCAGGTTGGGCGGTAAGGAGATCATGCAAGTGGATGGCTTTGTGTACCTTAGAGAAATAGTTACGGAGGATGGGCATTCAGAGGTACAGGTGCGAAGTCGGATACAAGCGAGAGCGAATGCCTGGAGAAAGATAGAGGGAGCCATGTTGGAAAAAAATCGAAAAAGCTGAAAGGGAAAGTCGCGAGAGTGTGTTGCACCGGCATGCCTGTATGGTCTGGAGACAGTGGCGTTGACAGAACAATAACAGCAGAAGCTGCCAGTTTGTTAGAACAACTGGGTTCGTCGAATAACAAGACCATAGAGGGTGGACAGAAGAAGGAAGAAGCAATGCAGCCTAACAGGAAGATTGGTGAGAAGCCGGATGAGATGGGCATGCCTCTTGGTAAGGTTGGATGCAAGCAAACTAGCAAAGAGAGCAGAGGTGAAAAAACATCAAGAACGCAGGAAAAGGGGAAGGCCACAGCTGAGATGGGAGGACTGCGTGAGAGGGGATGTGAGAAGATCGAAGGAGGATGAAGGGTGGAGAGAGGGGGCTGCTGATAGAAAACTATGGAAAGAAAGAACAGAAAGAGTGACTCGACAATACTTTACCTGACCCTCACCCCGTACAGCAGGGAACAAAGGAGGAAGAGCACAAACATTGGTGACAATAACAACATGAGAATTTATTTATATTTATTTCATTATGTAATGATATTCTTGGATGTAATCATCAGTGTAGTCATTATTACTCGCAAAATCAATCGTAATTGATTACGCTCATTTTCTAGGCAATCTGGTAATCTTAATCAGATATTTTACCAGTAATCGCAATCGATTACATTTGTGTTGTAATCGCCCCATCACTGATTTCGAGGCTGGTGCGATCATTTAGTGAAGCTAAACGTTTGTGCCATAGGGACACACGTCTCGTCAGCCACCACGTTGGTTTTATGCAAAAATGCCCATAAATGCTCACTTCCGGCTCCTAACGACACGCAACCAGCCATTGCATTTCACAAATAAACCCGTAGCGGATCCGGGGGGTGTTGGGGTATCAAGACCTCACCCCGGCCATAGAGGGGGGCCATAGACCACCCTGTGTGTATGATTGAAGTATAAGACTGATGTAAAGACTGAAATGTTAGCAGCCGGCTAATATTAACCTTTGTGTAAGTCGAACGACACGTGTCGTCCCGTCCCCCTTCCATTTGTAGGTAGAACGACATATGACTACTACTGACTACGACATATGACTACGACTGCCAACCAGCCTAGATCCGCACCTGCATAAATACATTTGGAATTAAAACGGAGAGAACAAAAATGAACACGTTTACTTCTAATATTTATCCTCACCCCTGTACAGCCGGGAACAATGAGGAAGATTTATGTAAAATGCTAGCGTTAAAATGTAATAATACTAATACCAATAGTTTATTTTATAATGACATAGGCACATTTAATGTGTTACGGTGTGCATGACGTGGAGGCCGGAATTGCATTATCTCATCAACTATCGCCTCGAAGCAAGAGTCAATTGTGTCACCTACTCGTTGATTCTTGGGGCAGTCGCAGATGTTCCTAATGGGCCATTTCTCAGACCCCGACACGTTTATTTTCTTGGCCGAGCAGTGATGTATATAGGATCTTGCAAAGTGGAGGCCAAGCTTACTCACCCATTAGTTTTCCATGCTACCATGTAGTGGCGCAACGGGTTACATGTAAACAAAAATAAGCCAAGGGGGATCATGGTCCATTGAGGCCCGTAAATACGCCACTGTTGTTGTGGCTATGTGGTTCGGTTCAGTGACCCAACTTCGCCACTGACCTTATAGGATATCCCATGTTACCGGTTATGTGCATGGACACCAGAATCACATTGGAATTATTGTGCGATCTTCCCTGGTCTAGTCCGAGACGGGTAGCGGAATAGGAGCTGTAAGTCTCGAGCCTCGTTTTCGATCTGGAGACATCGACTCCATTTACGTCAGCTTAAAGAGAGGGGTTGTGTTTTGTTTTTGGTTGTAACCATCGGAGTGTTCTCAAATCTTGTTTATTTTTCCGTTTTCCGACCGATCACCACAAGTTGAAGCAGTGCCAGTGGGAAAAAACTTTGCCGGTAAGAATGTTCATGGGAATCGTGCATGTTAATCGAATTGTTATCACGATATGACGAGTCATAGTCATAGACATAGTCATAGACATAGGCATAGCGTTTTCAATGGCGACTTTTGCGATCACGACAGGTCTGCCTTCTTTCGCTCATTTCAACCTGTTCTTGACGTAATGCATAATCTGTTGTGATTATGTGCATTTACACAACTTGTCAGTTATAAATGTTTACCGAACTGTTTTGAAATTAACTTATAAAATGTTAACTTTCGCGGTTTTTTATGACTAGCGATAATCCGTTGTATGTGTTTTAATCTCGTTTTAACTCCCATTTCTTATATAATTTTTAATCATGTTATGTTATCCATATGTTCTGTTTGAGTATATGTTAATATGTAGTGCTTCTTGTTACATTAACCAAATATAATTATCTATTTTTATTCGGACGAAAGATTCGTCCTGTTAACGCATGTTAACGATATGTTCCTGTCATTTTAAGACGGCTGTAAATCAAGCGGGCCACCTTATCTTCCCATGGACGCAGGGAAAATGGTTAGATTTTCCGTCGCTTGCTATCAGAAATCATGCTCCGTAAGTATCTTGGAATAAATAGTTGTTTATACTAGGGTTGTAACAATTAATTGATGTATTGATATGTCGCAATACACAATCTACGATACGATACATCTATACACAACACAATGTGTCGATATATATTTTGGTGGCAATAGTTTTGTCTCTCTATCCTATCAATGTGTAATAAATTGTTCTTGCTAGTGTGAAGTATAAGTTAGTTGAAGTCATGTCTTTTGTTGTTTTGATATAATAAAGATATGCCAATAAAATAAACAGCTACGTGATCCTTCAGTTGTTACCTTTCATTTAAACCAATTCCCAATGTTCTGTCATGATATTTAATTTTTGGTTGAAGTGCCAACTTACTAGTTACCATGAACTTAAAAACATTCCATTAATACGCACGTTTACCGTGAACATAATTACCTACACGTTTTCCCACAGCTTAAACTGCCTTCCATAGGTAGGAAAACAACACTGTTAACGAGAATGGTTGCGTATCTCTCATATGGTTATATAAATCCCATACCCACAGTCAATCCATGGTGTCTTACGTACACGCGTAGCGACATCACGGGAATGCAGCTATAACCAAAGCCAAAAACGATTACCGTAACATTGCTATTTGCAAAACTGCTCCCATCGCTTTAGTTTCTTTTCACCAGTCGGATACCAGAACAGTTGTCACTCTTTATATGTCATTCCTGCGACTACACCCCAAAACAAAAAAATCATCCTATTACCAATGCAGGCATCCGAGCTACTTCCTGTCCCCAGTCGGCTACACTCTCGCGGAACCTAGCGATATATCGTCACACACTTACAGGCCCTATATTACAAATAATCGGACAGTGCCGGTGGCTGGGTCAGACGATTTTATATTTATTACACACGCCTAATTGATCTTAGCTGATTCAAAGTTTGGTACTGTTCTCTATCGCCGCAGCCCCTAACATTACTGAAAATATTGAATTCAAAGTTGTAGTGCGTAAAGTTGTATTTTTTATTGTTGTTAGTTTTATGGTATCTGGTACTTGTACTTTTACAAGATTTAACAATATTGCCATCCAAGGCACTTGGACAAGGAAGCCATTGGCTTATCGAGAGTCCAACACTTTTAATCTGTGTAATCCACCCTCCTGAGATATGTGTCAATCTTGTTTTTAGACATATTCACGCTGCTAGCTGTTACACAACCTGTAAATAATTTGTTCCATTCATTGATTGTCGTCTGTGAGAACAAGTACTGCTGATATCCACTCTACACTGATCCTTTACTAATGTTACCTCATGTCCTCTAGTTCTATTATCTTTCTTGAGTGAGAAAAATATTTCTATCAATATTTTCATACCCATTCAATATCTTAAAAACTTCAATTTGACCTCCTCTTGTTAAACCACATTTTTTCAGTCGTTCTTCGTAACTAAGGTCTCTCAGTTCTGAAATCATTTTACTTGCTCTCCTCTGTATTCTTTCAAGCGTATTTATATCCTTCTTGCGATATGGTCTCCAAGCTTGTATACAGTACTCTAAATGCGGCCTAACTATTGCTTTATACAGAGGTATAATTAGCTTTTTCTCCTTGTATGTTATATTTCTCCTAATCAACACAATAATTTGATTACCCTTTGAAGCTGCAACTTGTTGGTTGGTCAACAAAAGATGGAGCGACGTCAGAATGCTAGCGAGCAGCATATCTGGGTGGAATGCTTTGACTGCCTCATATAATATCTACTGGTGATCCCTCGTCGGCCACTTAGTGATTTCTTCCAAAAAACATAACATATTTGTTAAGCATGACCTCGCTTTTAGGAATCCCTGTTAAGTTGGATTTAATAATTTATACCTAACAAGGAAGTCCACCATATGGTCTTTGGTTAACCTTTGTGATAATTTACAAATCACTGATGTTAAACTCACTGGTCTGTAAGTCTCTAACTTATTTCTCGAACCCTTTTTAAATAATGGTATGATGTTTGCTTCTTTCCATTCAACAGGAAACACTCCCTTTAATGATAAGTTGAACACTCTTGCAAGTGGTATACTAATTTGTTCTACTGTTTCCATTAGTAGTTTTGGAGGAATTCCATCCACTCCAGGTGATTTATTGTCCTTCATTGCCTTTAAGTTCTTAGCTGCGAGAACAGTTAAAAACATGTGGCATTTTAAAGGTACTGAACATAATGTTCTTGATAGTACCATTATGTTGATCTGTCAACAATACTGTTCAGACCGATTACACAAATCTGTTTCACTAACTTTCAGTTGGTTTACTCTTCAACCTGTATAACTTCATCTGTCGATTCTACGTTGTATGCTGCTCTTCGCATTACACTGTTTTAGTAGGAACAAAACATAATATTATGCTCACTTGCTCAGCAGCGATTCGTCGTCGCATCCACATCGACCCAGCCGTTGTACTAATGTGGTAGACGCGATCACGCCTCCACGTGGCACCAACACACAGGTTCCAAATCTGACATCAAGCATCCGTCTTCGGTTAGCCGCAGCTGAACGCGACCCAAGGTCGTTGTCGAAACGCAATCGATCGGCGTCAACAGATCGGTTATTGAGACGTCAACGACACATTTTGCGGTAGTTTTATGGCGTTTGTGCGCCGTTAATGTTGCACACGAGCTAAATGTTGACACGTGGGAACACCTGTTAATTTAGATCGACTATTTTATACGGGATTTAGACACATTGTAAAGTCGATGTATGTCGCATTTTTCGGTCTGCTATACATGTAAGTTGTGTATGTTACATTTTGTCCACCCGTCAGTCCCTCCGAACGCCCGCTTCGAAACTTATATGTACTGACGTCTGCTGAATTTGTCTCGCTCACATGTTCCCCATAGGTTTCGCGTCGAGATGCGCATATACGTAACTACAGATAGAATGGGCTCCATTAGTGATATATATATATATATATATATATATATATATATATATATATATATATATATATATAACGGGCGATAATACATGATAATACATACTATCTTTCATAAGTGAGAAACTAAATAATTTCAATATCTAAAAAACTTTTATTTCCTTTTAATCTCCTTGTTTCTAGGGTTGTTAAACCACATTTGTAGGCGTTCTTCATGACTAAGGTCTTACAGTTCTGGAATATTTTTTTATTTTAATTGTTATCCTCTGTATTCGGTATATATATATATATATATATATATATATATATATATATATATATATATATATATAATATATATATATAGAACGAATACAGAGGATAGCAATTAAAATAAAAAAATTATTCCAGAACTGTAAGACCTTAGTCATGAAGAACGCCTACAAATGTGGTTTAACAACCCTAGAAACAAGGAGATTAAAAGGAAATAAAAGTTTTTTAGATATTGAAATTATTTAGTTTCTCACTTATGAAAGATAGTATGTATTATGTATTATCATGTATTATCGCCCGTGCATCCCGTCATCGAGTAATCCAGTCTCCGTCTCCTTCCTTCGTCTCCATCGCAATGTATTGACCTCACCGGCCTACCTTGGGGGGTTGGGGGGAGCACCTGTCCAAGCGGCATTTTTTTATGGCGCTTTGGACAGTGAAAGGGACCTGCGATAGCAGATGGAACTTGAGACATGATGCCGTCAATGCGGTGGCGTCGAATATCGAGTCCGTCATGGCTGCACTGGATTAACTCCGAGACGGTGATCACAAGATCGATGACACACTATGGTGCCACCATCCTGCTGTCACGTGTGACGTCGTACACCTTCGTTGTCTGCCTGGTAGTATGGCGTCCTGTTCTCATGAAGGCCAACTATGTCCATCAGTGTTCAGGTGTTCCTGCAAACGTCTGGGCTCAGGTTGAACGGTTTGATCCCGTAACGGGATCAACATGTTGTTTTCTTCTGCGATAGACAAAGACGAAAGCCACACGACTAGATGAGAAACAGCACTAGTCACATGATGGAGGTGAACGACAGTTTCGGGTTTCTAACTAAAATGGCGCGTCTGATGGACTTGACCTACGATGAGGATATCGATAGCTAGTTGGAGTCTCATTCGAATTTTGTTTGAGAGCTTTCCTATGCCCCACACAGTTTATTTTTGTTTCAGCATATTGCTTCAGTGGACATGGATACCCTTTCTGAGCAGATGATTGTAGAAACTGTGCACTAAATTGAATTCAGACAGGTGACTCGAGATTTGACTTGGATTGGAGGTCATTGAGTTAAATTTGCGACTTGACTTGACTTGCAGGTCAATGGTTTGGGACGTGACTTGTCAGTTTGTTATTTGCCAATAAGTCTGCTTATTTAACACAAAGCGGTTAGCTACTACGACTACACATGTCCACCCGACACTGCCATAATGCATGTATTTCTGAAAGTGTACACATGTATGTCCCTTTCTAAACATGTACACATATTGCTTCTATTCGGTACTGTTTTTAGCCTGCGGGACGAGACGCGTGCTCCATCGTCGGAAGCGTATGCTAGTTGTCGGTGTCGTCACATTGATGATGTCAGAGAAGGAGATGAAAACCGAGAAGGAGATGTCAGAGAAGGAGATGAAGACCGAGAATGAACTGGCGTCAGACCGTCTACCACTACTAACTTCAGTTGGTCAACAAAAGATGGAGTTACGTCAGAATGCTAGCGAGCAACATATCTGGGTGGAATGCTTTGACTGCCTCATGCGTCTATTGATGCGGGAGCCACTACGGAAGTTAGTAAGTTTAATGTGGTATCTAAAAATCTAAGTATATAATATCTACTGGTGATCCCTCGTCAGCCACTTAGTGATTTCTTCAAAAAAACACAACATATTCGTTAAGCATGACCTCGCTTTTAGGAATCCCTGTTGAGTTGGATTTAATAATTTATACCTAACACCATATGGTCTTTTAATTTTAATTTATACCTAACACCATATGGACTTTTATTAACCTTTGTAATAATTTACAAATCACTGATGTTAAACTCACTGGTCTGTAATTCTCTGACTTATTTCTCGAACCCTTTTTAAATAGTGGTATGATGTTTGCTTCTTTCCATTCAACAGGAAACACTCCCTTTAATGATAAATTGAACACTCTTGCAAGTGGTATACTAATTTGTTCTACTGTTTCCATTAGTAGTTTTGGAGGAATTCCATCCACTCCAGGTGATTTATTGTCCTTCATTGCCTTTAAGTTCTTAGCTGCGAGAACAGTTAAAAACATGTGGCATTTTAAAGGTACTGAACATAATGTTCTTGATAGTACCATTATGTTGATCTGTCAACAATACTGTTCAAACCGATTACACAAATCTGTTTCACTAACTTTCAGTTGGTTTACTCTTCAACCTGTACAACTTCATCTGTCGATTCTACGTTGTATGCTGCTCTTCGCATTACACTGTTTTAGTAGGAACAAAACATAATATTATGCTCATTTGCTCAGCAGCGATTCGTCGTCGCATCCACATCGCCCCAGCCGTTGTACTAATGTGGTAGACGCGATCACGCCTCCACGTGGCACCAACACACAGGTTCCAAATCTGACATCAAGCATCCGTCTTCGGTTAGCCGCAGCTGAACGCGACCCAAGGTCGTTGTCGAAACGCAATCGATCAGCGTCAACAGATCGGTTATCGAGACGTCAACGACACATTTTGCGGTAGTTTTATGGCGTTTGTGCGCCGTTAATGTTGCACACGAGCTAAATGTTGACACGTGGGAACACCTGTTAATTTAGATCGACTATTTTATACGGGATTTAGACACATTGTAAAGTCGATGTATGTCGCATTTTTCGGTCTGCTATACACGTAAGTTGTATATGTTACATTTTGTCCACTCGTCAGTCCCTCCGAACGCCCGCTTCGAAACTTATATGTACTGACGTCTGCTGAATTTGTCTCGCTCACATGTTCCCCATAGGTTTCGCGTCGAGATGCGCATATACGTAACTACAGATAGAATGGGCTCCATTAGTGATAATATATATATATATATATATATATATATATAAATATATATATATATATATATCAGAAGAAAATAATAATAATAGATACACTAGAACGAATACAGAGGCTATATATCTATATTTATATATATATAATAAGAAGGCTCCATTAGTGCTATATATATATATATATATATATATATATATATATATATATATATATATATATATATATCTATCATTCTTCTTATATATATATATATATATCTATCATTCTTCTTATATATATATATATATATATATATATATATATATATATATATATATGTATAATAAGAAGAAAAGAAGAATAATAGATACACTAGAACGAATACAGAGAACAATTAAAATTAAAAAAATATTCCAGAACTGTAAGACCTTAGCCATGGAGAACGCCTACAAATGTGGTTTAACAACCCTAGAAACGAGGAGATTAAAAGGAAATCAAAGTTGTTAAGATATTGAAATTATTTAGTTTCTCACTTATGAAAGATAGTATGAATGTATTATGCATTATCATATATTATCGCCCGTGCATCCCGTCATCGAGTAATCCAGTCTCCGTCTCCTTCCTTCGTCTCCATCGCAATGTATTGACCTCACCGGCGTACCTGGGGGGGGATGGGGGAGCACCTGTCCAAGCGGCATTTTTTATGGCGCTTTGGACAGTGAAAGGGACCTGCGATAGCAGATGGAACTTGAGACATGATGCCGTCAATGCGGTGGCGTCGAATATCGAGTCCGTCATGGCTGCACTGGATTAACTCCGAGACGGTGATCACAAGATCGATGACACACTATGGTGCCACCATCCTGCTGTCACGTGTGACGTCGTACACCTTCGTTGTCTGCCTGGTAGTATGGCGTCCTGTTCTCATGAAGGCCAACTATGTCCATCAGTGTTCAGGTGTTCCTGCAAACGTCTGGGCTCAGGTTGAACGGTTTGATCCCGTAACGGGATCAACATGTTTTCTTCTGCGATAGACAAAGACGAAAGCCACACGACTAGATGAGAAACAGCACTAGTCACATGATGGAGGTGAACGACAGTTTCGGGTTTCTAACCAAAATGGCGCGTCTGGTGGACTTAACCTAGGATGAGGAGATCGATAGCTAGTTGGAGTCTCATTCGAATTTTGTTTGAGAGCTTTCCTATGCCCCACACAGTTTATTTTTGTTTCAGCATATTGCTCCAGTGGACATGGATACCCTTTCTGAGCAGATGATTGTAGAAACTGTGCACTAAATTGAATTCAGAGAGGTGCGCACAGATGAGGACCGTCCGAACTGTGCACACTCATGTCATGCTCACGCCTGTTTTGCCGAACCCGTGCGAAGAATTGTATCAGAAACGCAATCGTAGTTGGTATAATTTTTGTGAACTTTTCCAAGTTGATGCTGCCGACCACAAAATGAAGACGTCGGTGTTTACACAGTATGCATACTCATGCAGGGGGGATCCAGGATGTGGCGCATGTTTAACAAGTACACCCGTACGAAACGCACGCACACCTGGGCCTACACACGTGAAAACGCGCGCGAGCACAAATGCACGCACGCACCACGTGCGCGCGCGTACCAACACGAGGTTTAAACGAAAGGCCTATTGCGTTAGAAAATAAACATGATTCTTGTTCTGTGTGACCATGTCGAAAATATGCGTGTCCAGTGTTTTAACAGCATTCGCACTACTCCAGTAGGCCACACAATTGCAACTAAATTACCTCCTACGATTACCACGTTTGCCAGGGTTTATGGTGTAACATGATACGTAATGCCATGGTGGGACTATATAATACGCCTACACAAATCGAAATAACAGAAAGGTAATATAATAGGGCCTACAGTGTATTACTTTACGACCTGCTAGTATTGCACAGGTAGGCTTTATTTTGCGGAACATCTCATTTCAGAAAATGGCGATTGTTACATCTTAGTACAACACCATTTCTGATAATAACTTACCTATAAAAATCTTCTTGCACGACTAGGTACTGCAAAAGAATGAAGTTTATCAACACTAGCGACAGAGGAAATAGGAGTATTTAAGATATTGAATGGTTATAACGATATTGATAGTAGAAGTATCTGTTTAACTAAAGGAATATAAAAGAACTAGAGTACACAACGTAACGGTAGCGAAGGAACAGTGTAGATTGAATAGTATTCATTCTCACTAAGGATGGTAAATGAATAGGACAAATGATCTACTGATTGTGTAAATGCGAGCAACGCTCAAAACGCAACCAAATAGTACACCCTGTAGCAATGGTGGCAAACAGCAAAGAAGAACCACAAAGGACATTGGTAGAATGGTAAATTGTTCAAAAGCAGGGCTTCCAAATTAAGCTAAGGTGATGTGGGTAGGAGAACAGGTTGTGGACGTGTAGAGGAGCTGCGATACGGAAGAAAGTGGAAGGAATCACGTGGTGTAGGAAGTTGTAGAGACAGCTGACGGTGAACTCTAGCATTGACAGTGAAGGAGAAAAGCAGAACAGAAAAGCGCTGGGTTTAGAGAATGTGTGAGAAAAAGCAGTACGACAAAAACAGTATGGTTAAATTGCAAATTGAGATTAAAGTATCTGATACATGTGTGTGATGTGCAGAACATGTCCGGAGAATGGGTGACAAAAGACTGCAAAGAGAAAGCCGAAAAGGGTAGGGTGGCAGAAGATGATCAAAATTAAGATGAAAGGACTGTGCTAAGAGGAATCAAGAAAAGGCACGTGTGGAAAGCATTGGAGAGATTGGCAGAATATGGTCATCAAATCATGTTTCTCCAAAACCGTGCACACCCGATTGGTGTTGGATGCCGATGCAAGATCTGTCTGTACAGTTCATCCAGAAGGCGACAAACCAGTAGGTGGTTTGTGGAGAGATTTTATGACAAATTATCACAACTCCACAAGGGCAGAAGAGAGATGCTCAGAAATATGTGGTTGGGCCCTCACCCCACAAGAGAAGATAGTTATCATGGCATGAGCAATACTTCTTTTTAAAATTTGACACTAGCCTTTTATATACCCACTAAGCACTGTGGTACACATCAGTTGGTCAAAGAAGACGTCCGAAAATGAACTAATGCTAGACTCTCGACCATGAGTTACATTTAGTCAACAAAAGTTAGATCCAAGTGGAGCAGTTAGACTGCCTCATACGTCACTAGATGCACGAACTGCAAAGTCTAAGTACTAAGTCTAGATCATTACTTGAACTTTCTGACAAATGTAGCTTTGTAACCAGATAAATTCAGTTCTGATAAATAAATAAACGTCGAACAAAGTCTACGAGAAATATACAAATATATTTTCATTTGGACAATCTGTTGCTGCCAAGCATTTGTTGTGTTATACTCTACACTCATGCCGTCTGATTACCACATAAAAATGAGTTCTTGAAAAACTGGCCATAGACAACATTTGTCATGTCACAGGAACGTATGGCTAGATTCAGTGTATTGAATGAAGGCATCCAATGTAATTAAATTCCAAATCTACTGATAAGGTAACTGTGACAGTACCCAATGCATCATCTCCTTAAAATATTGTTGCACCAACAATTAAAATGATACCACTCACTGCAGTTTCAAACTGACGACTGCATTAAAAATCACCAATAATGCATTCTGCAGACTCGTCATTAGTACTAACATTCACTTCACAGACTTGGAACCAAGGTGTGTACAGTGAATCACTATTATATACATAACGAAATGCACTTGCATCATTTATTACTTTAAATGGCAAGATTTCTGAACGTCAGGGACACGAATGTCACACCTAAACAATGGTCATAGCAGACAGCACATGTGTGCGTGAAATTGCAACTAAAATATTGAAAACTGATCATGTAACTCATATTTACAACACTTGCTTAGACCCTTAAATTTTCAGCAAGAAGCTTACCTTAGTCCACTCAATGTAAGTCCCATCTTTGTACATTACCTATTCTGTTTTCTAAATTATAAATGCTCTGCATTACCACTGACCTGTGCCATACAATTCATACAAAGACGATCACTAGAAAACAATACAAATCCATAAAATGGAAATATTCAAGACTGCTGTAACATGTGGACGATGTGATCACCACTTTGACTGATGACTCTCTCACTCCAACTCCTAGACATGTTCACTTTGACTTCTTGAGGGAACCGACAGCCGGAATCACTGTTCCCTTTGTCCCTGAAATGTTTGTCGCAATGGCCGCGGGGTTGATCCCAGGCTGCGACAACTGCTGCGGCTGTGTATCCCACTTGCTCTTCCTCTTGTTGTCCGCACCTAGGGGGTGGGGAACAATAGGAGAAGTCAACACGGAGAAATTCACAGGTTTACACGATTATTAGTGCCCTGCACGGGCCGGGCCTGGGCCTTTATTTTGCGGGCCTGGACTGAAAAAATATTAAACACATCAGGCTTGGACCGGGCCTGGGCTTAGTGAAAGTGGGCAGGTCCAGGACCTAATAAAATGTTAATACAAAACCCACATTATTAATTTTAATAAAAACTGACTATGAATTGTCTTTCTGGTTAATGAATGTTTATATTATTTGGTTGCGTTTTTCTTTAGTATTACATAGTTGCAAATTGAGACCTTGCATGGAATTATGAATGACACTAGTGCTATATATATATATATATATATATATATAATATATATATATATATTAGAATGCTGCTTAACCTCTTTTCAACAATGGGACTTCCAATTGTATAATTTTAATATTGTGCATTCTTTTAATAGAGACATTTCATATAAAATATATGCATAGTCTCATACCCATGTATTTGTATTTTAATTCTTGAAACGTGCTGGCTTTCCACAACACTGTGACTGGAGTAGAGGCACTTGTTTCACTGGCTTCATCACATTTAATGCATGTTTCCCATCATTCTCCTTCAGCTCAAACTTGTATTGTATCGTTATTGCTGAGGATAAACAGGGTTTTGGATTCTCTGGGTATGTAGTACACTACGTGTTTGACTTTGTTCACCTGCATAATGCATTGCTTAGGAATGCATAGTATTGCATATACAGTACACTACTACATAGTACATACAGAATACAGATGTTACAGATGCATATTTTTGGCATTTTTTTCCAAATCTTGCCTGCTTGAATGACCTGCCCACTGCCCACCCCAGTTGGTAGTTGGTATTTTTCAATTGTGTTAACTAGTGACTACTGTTTAGTGTCTACAATTTCCCCAGTACTGATTCATTCACACTTGTACTAATTCAAACATATCTGAACTTGATCTGTCTCAGGCTAGTGACTGCAGGCCTGCTGGAAATGACACTGGGTAACATTTAATTGAAATATCAATTAATACCAAACTAACTGCCCTTACTGGTAACATTAATTAATTAAATTAAGTGAACTTAGTTGTGCTAATTCAATTAACAACTTAAATTAGGGTTATGGTTTGCATTAGGGTTAAGTTAGGATTAGATAAACAAATCTCCTACCCTAACCATAAGCCTATAAATTAGTCATATATGAAAATATGTTATAAGACTTAATAGTAATGACAACAACAAGTTGATTATTTTTCTTTAGGATATTCGTCAGTTTGAAGCAGTTGGTGGTGCTGGATTTCTATAACTCGTCCAGCACACTATGGACAGTAGACAGCAGACTAGTACACATTATACAATGTTCATATACTATTTTTTTTTTTATTTAATAAAACAATACAATTATGTATTACAGTTTATTTGTGTTTCGTTTTCATAATAAGATAATAGGCTTATCTTTTCTAAATTACGCAGGCCGCAGGCTTACCTGTTTTGGCCCGTGGGTATGGGCCAGGCCTGGGTCTGAAACGTGGGCTGGGCCAGGCGTGGGCCAAACATTAATGGTCTGGGCCTAAATTCAAGTTTGTAGGCCGGGGTGGGCTTGATGAATTTTTGCGGGCCTGGATTCTAACTGCTAATTGCGGGCTGGGCTTGGGTTCAAATTATAGAGGCCCGTGCAGTGCTATAATGATTATACAAGTAAATCCATGGAACAGTCAATCCTCACTTTTCTCTGGGTAATAAATAAAAAATAATTTATTATTATTACTACATCTTAGAGTAAGTAAAAAATTATTTTTTAAATCTTCCCTTATCTCCAAGCCATATAACCTTAGCATCAATTATGTTGGCACACTCACTTGTACCATCGCCACCTGACTTCTTTGTGCCCACTACAAATTCAATCTGAAACAGAAATACAAGGATCAAAACTAAACAGCTTATGGACATTTACAAAAGTAATACAAATTATAAACAGACATTGATCAAAATTCAGATTTGATATAAAGACGGCTATAATGCTATACTGACCCACTCTGTATAGCTTGCAAAATAAACCTGCAACGTTGATCAACTTGACACAAACACTGCTAACATTTGTATATAAAATAAAATAATTATACATGAATAAATGTCCATGCACACATTTAAATAACATATATGTTTGTGTACACTATAATAGTCACCCTTTTGCTGTACATTTTTGCATTATTCTATGTTCCTATACCATGTAAGCATCCGCAGAATTTTTTCATATAATTTACATCAGAATGATCATAACCAAACTACCTTCGTCTTCTCTTTCCTCTCTCGTTCCCTCCTGTCCATTTCAATCTTTTGTGATTTTGCAAGTTCATCATACAATGATTCAGGCCCAAATATTGTAGGGTTGTAGAGTTCCTAAAACAAAGAAATGTACGAGTTCTTCCTCACAGTGAGATGTTGTAAAGACATCCGCGAGCACATGATTTGTTGTCGTCAGACAACCGGTAGGACTGGGTGGCTCTATAGGCAAAGTAGAGGATGCATGACTAACAAAAGCTGCACAGACTTTAATTTACTTACCATTCAGCTGTTCAATCATCATGAATGGAATTGGAAACCATGTTCAGTTGTTAGCAGTGACAACAGAAAAAAATGTACTACCATGAAATAATATATAGTTTAAAACAGTCATGACAACTTTGTTTTTATAAAATGTAATTTCTTAATTACAGGTTACAGTAACTGTTGCATTCTGCAGAGGTTCTAAGTTTAAAAATAAGGACATATCACTATTTGTTCCAGATGAGATATGGAGAATGCGGTAAAAATGTGTTCTACATACACCAGCATGATTAAAAAAAGGAAGTTGGAAAATTGACGTTTTGTAACTGTTCTTCTAATTTCTCATTTTCTGGTCATTCATCTAAAGTTCTTTCAAATAGCAGTCAACACAACCAAAACACATTGAAGAGAAGATGACAATGAACAGCCAAAGTGTAAGAAATTTGCTTCAAGGTGGCAGGATCGCTGAGTTGCAAGTTTTTTCCCTGATTTTACAAAAAGCAGGAGATATTATTTTAATAACATTGCTCTAAATTGCAGAGATGTCCTGTCAAATTGGGAGATGTGGAACCTCTGATATTACATTGCATAACTGACAACCATTGGTTAATGAAACTAATAAATGTAAAGCCAGCTGCACTGTTGCTGAAGTACTTACAAGTGGGTAGTTTGTTCCTTTTTCGTTGATTCCACAGAATGTGATAAGTTTTTCGTATATGCTGTAAGAGACAACAAATCTATTGGTGAACACAATTAAGAAAGTTGCAATCAGATGTTGCTTCCACTACTTTGAACACATGCCAACAATGCAACAAATTTATTTTGAAGTAATTTTAAATAAATCTCTCTGCATCGTGTATTGCTTGAGGTAACTACACGACAGTAGCACTGTACGGTTAAAATCAGACTGAATCAAACGACCAGGGTTCGAATCCACTTGCTATCATTTAGAAACTAGGACTATTCCATTCACTACATATTGCCTTAGTTCATTCAGCTGTATCAATAAGCACCTGGCTACAGATAGTGGTGGATATAATATTATGTGTCTTATGAGAATGAACAGTCTTCGTTATGAATGGCTGAATCTTCTGAGAGAAAACTTGAATTGGTGTTGCATTGAACTGGTCTGCCAGGGGGTTGGATGTAAATCACTTTGAAGTGGTACCAAGGACTGAATAGCACAATACATAAGAACTTACCTTTACCTTTGAACTATTTTGAACCAAATTATATCACTTTACAAATATCAAATCTATAACACAGAAGCACCCAAAGGAATTCTGCAAGCCCATTATGTTTAACTACACGCACAACTTTGGCAGCTTTTATTCTAACATAGATGAGTGTTCCGGGAAGATGCATAAATGTCAGGTTTACCTGGGATTTCTAAAATCCTTCCTCTTCTGTATAGCTGCATTTAGATCTAATCCCTCTCTCATCATTCGATCATAAAACTTCGTGATTTTCTCCTGAAATGACAAACAACACACAATAATGTCATACAAATGGAAATTGCAATTTTGTCATATATCAAACTATGGCTGCATAATATATATATATATATATTATGCAGCCATAGTTTGACCTATGATAAAATTAAACTGGTCTGTTGGATGTGTGTGTGTATATATATATATATATATATATATATATGTACAAAGTAGCACCAATCAATTCATTCTAGAATGGCTTAAAAAAAATTATTATTGTTATTTGAGTACTTTGACTAACTCTACACAACAATATATCAAAATGCATACAATTATGTGTCCAACCACACTTGTATTGCCACATCGAGTCAGTGACGACACAACAAAATTTAATAATGAAAACAACTGATTGACAAATTAGACTACTCCAAAAACTGGCTATAGTTAATAACATAATATTTTATATATAATAAAAAGTATAGTAACTAGAGGAAGATAAAAAGAAAGTCTCTGTTTGCCATTTCCTTAGCCACAGGTATGTTTTATGTAAGATTATGATAGGTTCTTACTTGTAACTTGTTTGAACATTTGCCTGCAGGCTCAGGAGGCAGTTGCACGTCTTTGTCGTGGATCTTCTTACCTCCGACAGAGACACTTCCTAAAATAGGGCACAATGCATAGACTCAGCTGAAACACATTGGCCAGGGCCATCATAGATATATCAATATATATATATATATATATATAACAGGGCTGGGTCCAATTACGTAATTGTAATTGATTACAGCAAAATTGTGTAATTGTAATTGATCATGGTTTCAAATTTGTGCTGTAATTGTAATATTTTGTATAATTGAAAATTTATTTAAATTACAATCAATTACAGTACGTTTCATATCACAAACTACCTGAACAAACTGTCAATAAAATATAACTTAAGTCTCATACAGGTTCAGGGTTGTTTTATTTAAATCATTGATTTAAATCATGATTTAAATCACTAAAAAAAATAATTTATGTTTTTTTTACTTCCGATTTTTTTAATCGCTGATTTATATGAATTTAGCACAAATAATTGTTTGCAAGCATTGAGATCAACACAGTTTTGTGTGTCTTTTAATACAAAAGCACAAAGTGTGCACACTTGTGTAGCTGTATTGACACCAGATAGCCTGAGAGTCAAATATGTTATGACATTGTGTATGTCTGAGCTATTCCCTTTTTGAATGCAGTGAAGCTACACAAAGTTGTCATCCAGAGGAAGTATCTTTTCAAGTCAGAAGCCTTGAGTTAAAGTCCACTTAGAGCTTGTGCTAGCTGTTATCAATTCAGTATGTTGACTCAAGTGAGACTGTCTGGGCTACAATTGTTTAATACTTTACCAGTTTGCAGCCTGGTTAGAGACCCTTAAAGTACACAGGGCCCTGGACAGGTGCTAATCCACCCTCTCAGCAAACAATAATTATCACTGCTACAGCCACAGACACTGCATGCTTTCCTTTCCAAGATAGATTATGCAACTACAGGAGGTGAAGCCTTGTGGACATTGTCTAATGTCTTTATATAAGCAAAAATCATGTACCCTCTGTTAAGACAAGTACCTAGATTGATTTGAAAGAGTTTATAAATACATAAACATCTATATAAAATTTATTAATGTCTATATACCAGATTCAAAATATATATTTATATAATAAAAATATGTTTAAACGGCTTTTTATTTAGTGCAATTCTCCAACAATTTACAATCATTACCGTTATATTTGTTTATCAATCGTGTACAAAATATTGAAATTCAGCAAAAGTGCAAAACTATATAATTAACAAATGCTGAATATATTTGGCTCTGCATAATGTAATTGAACTTGAAACAGTGTAATTGTAATTGAATTGAAAAATTATGAGTGTAATTGTAATTGAAATAAAAATTGAAATGTAATTGTAATTTATATAATTATGTGTAATTGGACCCACCCCTGTATATAATTATATATATATATATCAATGGCAACTATCGCAAGATTAACATTGGTAAGTCAACCCACAGTGTGTGTGCATGCGTGCGGGTGCGTGTATATATTTTATGTGTTAATCTTAGTAATGAATTATTCACAAGTTTATATTATTTTTAACATGCACACAGACATACACGTTGGTTTGATATGTTGGTATAATGTTGCTATAATCACATCATAAAAATCAACTTATCATGACAGAGTACATACCAGTTATGTCCACATGGCTATTCATGTCCTGTTCCATAGACCGCTGGAAACACAAAATCAGTTTGTCAGTACTCCATAAATGGTTGTACAGAACATATACTGTGTTGAAAAAAAACTGCTTAACTTCATCATTAAATCTTTGAAACCACATAACTAGTCACATAAATTTATTTAATTGAATGCTAGGTGAGATTGTTCGGGAAAGCTTTCTATTGCAATAGCTGTATTACTGTTGCAATACTATTGCGATAGTTACATTATAACAACTGTCAGGGAAGCCATCCCAAACCATAATTGGTGGGTGGCACCATCAAGTGGGCTTGTGAAGGCACTTAATTCAAAATGGTGAACCAATGAATGACGCTATTCTGGCTGACAATTGTTGATGCTAGGTCGATAAATAAGTAAAATTACCAAATAACGTTGAAAAAGCATAGTTATGAACAGTATTTTAGTGACACAAGTAGCCCTGCCAATTATCTTTAATATTGGTAGCTCAGACTCAGTGTACTATTGACGATGATCACCAATAGTATTGCATGACATCATCACATCAACTACTGTGATGCATCAATAATTTCATGTACTGCTACACCCCTATTGAATTATTCCATATAAGCCCATGATTTAGTATATTATAGTGTTAACATAGTGAAATAAAAGTGAAATGTAATTTTCACCTCCATTTGGTCAATGCCAAATTCATCTTCATCTTCCACTTCTTCTTCTTTCTCGTCATCTTCCAAGTCATCAGCTCCATAAGACACAAGTCTTGTCGCTGAAATGTCCAAAATCACATAGATGCTGAATGGAGCTGCCAGTAGGTGCCAGTTCTTAAATAACTGGTGGGCACAGTATTTGTGCTACACAGTAGTTGTGCTACATAGTAGTTGTGCTACACAGTAGTTGTGCTACACAGTGTTTTTACAACAACTGGGGATGAAAAGTTGTCACTTTGATACAAACTGCTGTAAAATACAATTTCAAATTTATGACCTAGATATATTTAATTTCACAGCTGAAGTGTCTTGTCTCTTCCTCCTCAACCAACATGAGTGAAATGGTCACTGTTTGGTTCACGTTGTACACAAAGTGATGATGTAATAAGCATGAATGTCTGAAAATTAGTGTTCAGCAACATCCATGCAAAATATTTACAAAAAATAGTTTTACTAATTCATGAGGTATAAGTGTGCTTGCAAACTGTAGCAAACAAAAAGAGAGCATGTTTATTGCAGAGGAATTGGATGTACGAAGATGAAGGAACTAGAGGTGGAGTTGGAAGAGCTGAGGCTGCTCGTTGTGGCAATAGTGGGAAGGGAACAGGGGGGTTGTGCCAGTAGTTCCGGTGGGGGAACAGTAGATGATAAAGTGGGGAAAGACACAAGAGATGCTAGGGAGAGCTCACCGCAGCCTGGGAGGAAGCTGAGAGGAGGGAAGGTGACAGGTCGTAAGGAGACGGGAAGGAAAGGAACGGGAGGGAAGACAACCGGAGCGAAGGAGAGGGGAGTAGGGGAGACAGGAGGGAAGGAGAAGGGAGTGGGGGAGACAGGAGGGAAGGAGAAGGGAGTGGGGGAGACGGGAGGGAAAACAACCGGAGTGAAGGAGAGGGAAGTGGGAGAGACAAGAGCAAAGGAGTGGGAAGTGGGGGAGACAGGAGCGAAGGAGACAGGAGGGAAGGAGACAGGAGGGAAGGGGTCAGGACAGAATGGGATGGATGGGATCGAACGGAAGAGTTATTCTGCAGCACTGATAGAGGGGGTGAGGAAGAGAGTGAGGGTGTTTGTGGGGGATTCGATAGTTAGGAAGACCGACAGAGTCTTAAACAAGGGAGATGATGTGGTGGTCTGCTTGCCTGGAGCCAAAATAGAGGCGATAACTGAGAGGGTAAAAAACATCGTAGGCTCGGGTAAGGGTGGATCTGTTTTAGTACACGTAGGGACAAATAACGTAGAGAGGGAGGGTACAACTGCCATAGTTAGGAAATATAGGCAGTTGGTCAGAACACTAAAACAGACGCGGGTTGAGCAGGTAATACTGTCAGGGATTTTACCTGTAATGGGCAGGAGGGGTCACAAATATCGAAATTGTCGGGGGATGGCAATTAACATGTTAGTCCAGAAGTTATGTAGGGAAGAGGAAGTTGGATTTGTGGATTTATGGGGAAGTTTTGTTGGGAGGGCTGATATGTACATGAAGGATGGGCTTCATTTAAGTGGAAAGGGGGCGGCAGTATTCGCGGACAAACTTTCAGCAGCAGTAGATAGTGACTTGGGTACAATGACAAATATTTTTGGAAGTAAACATTCTTTAAACTAGAAGTGCAGGGGGGTTACCTAGAGGTGTCTCAAGCAGAACAAGAGGCCACTAGCACAGATAAACCAATATCAAATCATCCGAAAAACATCTCTGAAAAAGGTTATAGATGCGTATGTTTAAATGCAAGGAGCATAGTAAATAAGAAAAACGAATTAAACATTATGGTAGACGATATTGACCCTCACATAATTGGTATAACTGAATCATGGGCCAACATAGATATAACAGATGCTGAATTAGGACTGACAGGATATGTAATGTTTAGGAAAGATTGAATAGGAAGAAGGGGCGGGGGAGTTATTTTATATGTTAAAGAATCTATTCAGGCTTATGAAATAAAACTAGAAAGGGAAGCAGATTGCGATGAAGCTGTTTGGTGCAAAATTGTTTCAGGTAATTCAAAATTAACTATTGGATTAGTTTACCGAAGTCCAAACATAAACGAAGAGGACAACACAAAAATAAAAAACGCTATAAAGGAAGTTAGTAAACGGGAATGTATCATAATGGGAGATTTTAACCATGGAATTCTCTAGAGAGCACAGGGATTGAGGACCAACAATTTCTATTTTTAATCCAGGTTAGCTTTCTTACTCAGCACGTACTAGAACCAACCAGGGGAGAAAATGTATTAGATATAGTTTTGTCATCACAAAAAGAATTAGTGAACAATGTAAAAATATTTGAACCATTGGGTAATAGTGACCATAATCAAATACATTTTGACATCAATGTAAAATCAGAAAGTAAAAATAAGAAAACGTACAAGAGAAACTTCCACAAAGGTAACTACAAAGATATGAGAAAATACTTAGCAAAGCTAGATTGGAATAACATGCTGATGAATAAGACCGCAATTGAATGTTGGAATATTCTAAAATATGAAATTGAGAGTATCATCGATAAATTTGTTCCCTTCCAAAAACAAGGAAAACGGTGTAGAAAAAAACACTTGTCAAAAGAGGCTATTAGAAAAATAATGCTAAAACAAACTATGTGGAGGGTTTATAGGCGTACCAGAAAGGACGAAGACTATGCAAAATACAAAGAGGCACTTAATGCAGCTACAACTGAAATCAGACAATCTAAAAGAAGCTATGAGCAAAAACTAGCATGTAACATAAAAAATGACAGCAAGAGTTTTTATGCATATGTCAGGAGTAAACAAAACGTACAAGACAAGGTTGGACCTCTAGAAGACAGTGCTGGAAATATAATATCACAGGGGTATTTAATGGCGGAAGACCTAAATGGTTACTTCAGTTCAGTGTTTACCAAAGAAGATATTAGTTCATTACCAGTTGCTGATGCTAAATTTCAGGGGGCTAAATCTGACTATTTAGGTCCGTTAGTTGTAACTCCAGAATTGGTAGCTAAGAAAATAAAGGCAATGAAAGATAACAAATCACCGGGAGTGGATGGGATTCCTCCAAAATTACTAATGGAAACAGTAGAACAAATCAGTATACCACTTGCAAGAGTATTCAACTTGTCATTAAAAGAGGGAGTTGTTCCGTTTGAATGGAAAGAAGCAAACATCATACCATTATTTAAAAAGGGTTCGAGAAATAAGTCAGAGAATTACAGACCAGTGAGTTTAACGTCAGTGATTTGTAAATTATTAGAAAGGTTAATTAAAGACCATATGGTGGAATTCCTCGTTAAGCATAAATTATTAAATTCATCTCAACATGGATTCCTTAAAGCGAGGTCATGCTTAACAAATATGTTATGTTTTTTGGAAGAAATCACTAATTGGATAGACGTGGGATCGCCAGTAGATATTATCTACTTAGATTTTCAGAAAGCTTTTGACAAAGTGCCACATCAAAGATTACTACTTAAATTAAAAGCCCATGGTATCGGGGACAGCATAACTGACTGGATAGAACAATGGCTGATTGACAGAAGACAACGAGTTGTAGTAGATGGAGAAGTTTCAAATTGGAAATCGGTTTTGAGTGGGGTACCTCAAGGATCAGTATTAGGACCTATATTATTCTTAATTTATATCAATGACTTGGACGACAGTATAACAAGTAACGTACTGAAATTTGCGGATGACACAAAACTGTTTAGAAAGGTTAATACTGATGGTGATAAACAACATTTACAAAACGATCTAGACAGATTAGTGAAATGGTCTGAGAAATGGCAGATGTTGTTCAATTTTGGGAAATGTAAATGCCTACATACAGGACATAGGAACTTGAATGTAAACTATAAAATGGGAGATACTGTTCTGGGTACTACTGTAAAAGAAAAGGACTTAGGAGTTACAATAAGCGCTGATATGAAAGTTTCAGAGCAGTGTGGTATTGCAGCTTCAAAGGGTAATCAAATTATTGGATTGATTAGAAGAAACATAACATACAAGGGAAAAAAGTTAATTATACCTCTTTATAAAGCAATAGTTAGACCTCATTTAGAATACTGTATACAAGCATGGAGACCATATCGTAAGAAAGATATAGATACGCTTGAACGCATACAAAGGAGAGCAACTAAAGTGATTCCAGAACTGAGAGACCTTAGTTATGAAGAACGCCTGAAAGAATGTGGTTTAACAACTCTAGAGACAAGGAGGTTAAGAGGAGATCAGATTGAAGTTTTTAAGATATTGAATGGGTATGAAAATATTGATAGAAATATGTTTTTCTCACTCAAGAAGGATAGCAGAACTAGAGGACATGAGGTAAAATTAGTAAAGGATCAATGTAGATTGGACATCAGGAAGCACTCGTTCTCACAGAGGACAATAAATGAATGGAACAAATTGTCTACAGATTGTGTAACTGCTAGCAGCGTGAATATGTTTAAAAACAAGGTTGACACATATCTCAGGAGGGCGGGTTATAAGTAGATGAACATTGTTGGACTCTCGATAAGCCAATGGCTTCCTTGTCCACTTGCCATCTGGGCCTTTGGCTTGGATGGCAAATCTTGTTAAATCTTGTTAAAATCTTGAATTCTAACAAAGACAGATTTTTAGTGCAATACAAGTATTTTATATTGTATTGTATGACATGATTCATATTTCTTACTGTGGCCTATGTACCATCACACAGATCATAATAATAATAAATTACAATAACAGAGTTTCTAATTGGGTCTAGGAGCAATGCACTCTCATAACGTACACCTGGAAAAGTGTGCTGCTTTAAAAGGAGATTTTATTTTGCGGAAATTTAATATTGCTGATTTGTTCTACTAAAATGTAACACAAAAAAGGATGATGCTACATCACAAGTTCTTTGTAGAAATCGCAAACTAGAGTATTGCAATTTAAAGGTCACAAATGCAGCTATTGATGATTGTCTTGCACCTGTTGTGGGGTATTTCCTGATAGCTCATGTTGTACAGATATACAGATTAAGCTCGGACAAGGATTTTGGCAGGCACCCGTGTGTAAACATGGCGTGCCACGATCGCAGGCGGGTCAGTCCATCGTGCCAAGGGGTGGAGTAGGGAGGACCAATACCAATATGCAATTTTTTTTATTTGTATTGTGGATCATTTCTGAATTAATTTTAGTAAACATCGTCATTTATCATTATATTTGAATACATAAAGCAAGATGGAAATAAATTTATTGAGTCACACATGCAACACTGATAGTCATGAAAATTTCAGTTTTAGCAGAGGTTTTAGCATGATTTTTAAACAGCACACTCCATGTTGCATATAGTCACCACATTCACGATGTACATAGACAATGCATCCACGTTGTATATAGTCACCACAGTGCGACAATGCTCCAGAGTGGGATTATGCACTTATATGAGGAAGAAGAAGTCAAACACTCGTCTGTCAACTTTCACGGGCAGGTGCCTCGTCAAATCAAAACATATTTTCATAAATATTATACACATGGTTAAGAATTTAATGATAAATGTAACGGTATAAGTCTCTTGACACTTGGACACTAACTTTTGAAGATACGGACAATAGATAACTGCTTGGCGATACAGTAGCGCAATGATGGCAGTTGCGAAAATGTATGTAGAACGTTCTGGTCTGTCAACGTTCTTGGGCAGGTGGCTCGTCAAATCAAAATGTATTTTCATAATTTTTTTACATATATGGTTAAGAATGTAACAACGAATGTAATGGTGTAAGTCTCTTGATAATAATTGTTGGACTTTAACTCGTGAAGATATGGACAAAAAGATAACTGCTTGGTGATAGGTAATGTTTACATGCAAATAGTGAGGACATTTTCCTAAATACCAAAAGGAGACTTTCACTGATTAGATACAATGATATTTGGCAAGGCACCAAGCTTTTGAAGGAGGCATGGTTACAAGAGATTTTGTTGCGCTGCCAAATAGCAAATCATTTTTCGCAGGCCAGTGAGGTGTGGCGGATCACACATTGAGCGTGTCAATCAGGCCTGCTGAACACAGGTTAGATAGGCTTTTATAAAGCCTTTAAAATTCATAATAACAAAGTTATGGAACTGAAAATCAGCACATAAACAAATAACATAATGACCTTTTCAGTGATATTTTTTATTGGAATACGACATAATACGATAATAGTTGCAGTCCACACAGAAGTCGTGATATTTTCTGTGGAAAAACAAAACTCACGATCTGCTATACAGTGTGTTTAGGCAAAGAAAAGTTTACCATAGACACTGTGGTGTCATTGTCCTCTTATAAAAAGTTTGCTTCATTGTCAAATAAAACAATATATTACTATACACAATGTATACAATAGGAATTAAACAATATACTACATACCTTTGCGTTGTTCTAAGCGCAACTTTTTGACAGGAGGTGTCCCATTTTCGGTATCACTCTTTTGTTCTTTTGTCATGTTCTGTGTGGACGTAGATGCATGTGTTGCTTCATCATCAGATCCAGATATGTTGTGCACGTCATTGTTTTCCTCATCGTCACTTACATCATCATCCCCGTATGCACCAATGAGAGTTTGCATAGCCTGAGTGCTGTCGGTCCGTGGCATTTCCATTTTTACAATCCGGTTTCGTAGCCCTAGACAAAATAATGGCGCTTCAAAATAATACGTGTTGTTTAATCTTTCTACAAATAAATGGTATTACTAGACAGCGCACGATTTGTGAAGTTGCTGTACTGCGTCGACTGTGAGCGATAATATAACACAATTTAGGAGAATGACAGACGGGTGTTTTCGCAAACATAAATTACGTTTTAGTGACTCCACTATTCAGTGACTCACATCCATAACAAGAGCGTTGCGCAGTGACCTACCCAATATAACAGATCTGCTGAATTATTCTCCAGTGTCGACTTTTATTTTTTTAAATCGGCACACAAAACAGGAAGCATTTTTATGACATGTATGCGCATGTGTCTACCGGTTTACGGTAGCCTTTTAATATTGTACAATTGAGAATGGATTGCGGTAACCGAAACGACTACATCCTGTATTGCCTCCATAGCAGACATTCAACTTACCAACACTACCTCCTCATTTTATGATAAAATTAAGAGTCATTGTAGGAATATTAATTGTTCTTTATGTACGTCTGGCTCTATTTAAATGACTCTTCAACTTCAATACACTGGAGAGCGTGAAGATTAATATGCGCACGCCCGCACGCACGCACATACACGTCACATAATAACTTCAGTTATTGAGTATAGGAAATGTACAATGGGTTAAAATGCATGTCTCACTATAATAATATACTCACTAGCTCTCTGATGGATATGCACATATATTAACATTACGTTCCCTTAAACAAGATTTGCTTTGTCAGTGAATGTCGGTATGATTGCGTGTTCATATATATATATATATATATATATATATATATATATATATATATATATATATATATTTATATATATATATATATATACATATACAATAATGTCTTTGTGCATAGGTTGCCACGGTCCAAAAAATGGTGGGAAGTGCCACATACCACTCATTAAACATGTTGGTATAAAATGTGTCGTATTATGTTTCTATGTAATAGCATGACTATTGTATAATCTGTTAATTGTTAAGGGATTCATCACACTTGAGTAATTTACTTAAAATGTGCACATAATTATGTGCCAAATGCAATGTCGTCTAAAACTGTTATGGTTCTAAATTGATGACACTAATGCATGTTCATGCTGAGAGTCAACTAAACTATTTTGGATATATAAGGATTCCTACATGTGAAAAGAGATGTTAGATCATGTATGTCAATTCGTACAGCTGTAAGCCACACAAGAAATAACCATATTCGTTGTACAGTATCACAATTAATTGTCTCCAACAAGCTGCCAGATGTCGCGGAGAGTTAAACACTAATGAAAGGTAAAAAAAGATAAAGGTAAGTTCTTATATAGGACTGCTCAAAGCGCTTTTACACTTCACCCCCTGGCAGACTTGTTCATTCCAAGGCCATCTCAACTTCTCTGGGAAATTGCTGCGCGAAGGCTATTCATTCACATATCCATCATGCACTGTCTGTATTATTGCCAGGTACTCATTTATACATTTGAAACCGGGTTCTCTCCATTGAGATTGAGAGTCCGGCCTTCTAACCAGTATGCCATCGCGCCCCACCCCAATGCACGCTGGTCATTCCAGTATGAACAATTAACCCAACTGCCCACACTTACAACACCACTGCTGGGACCACCCTCACCCAAATGACTAATTTGGTGGCCATGTCCCATTAACAACACATGACAATGACAAATCTTCAAGTTAATTGGTTCCTGGTCTCATTGTCACTGGCTGCCGCCCGAATCGTTTATTATTATCTCTGGTAGCCACCTAATCTTTATTGCTTTTGTTTGCCTTTTATTGTACATGATGATGATGAGGAACTAAATTTGCTTACGTACTTACTTACTTACATAGGTTAGTCAAATATTTGTAACATGCTATGTTCACATTAGAAACAGTACTATAGCTGCCCATATATATATGTAATGCCAGTGGATGCAACTGTTTCTGCCGTACAATAAGATGCTGGCCTGTGGTTCACACCTGCTTCTTTGCAGTTAGCTGCTTATCGTTCTATAGTCTATATGGGAATGATTAATTATGTATCTCTGTAATATATGTGCGTGCCTGTGCATGCGCGTGTGTGTTTTTGCTCGTGTCACCGGAAACACGTAATTATTTTTAATAATAATAATGATATAGCTTAAAATAAAATTATATCGGGTGTTACATAAAATTGCATAAATGTATATAATTGATTAAAAGGCAAACAAAATAAACAAAACCTAGAGCTGATTAAAACACTTGATCAATGTGTAAAAAGAAGATACAACATTACAAATTTAAGTATTAAGATAAAAAGGTAATTAATAATATTTCAGTAAATTATTTTGGTCGTGACCATAATTGATATGTGACCACGTTAGCTAAAATTGTATGTGATATAATAACTTTATAATTAATTTGTTTTGTAAATAAAATAACTGCCATCCGGTTCTTTACCAGATACGCTATTGAAATTCGTATTTTTATTTTGCCAATTCTCAACACGGAAACACTTTGTAAATTGCTTTTTCTTAGTTTAAGTTATTTAAATTAGCACGATGTTTACACACATGTAGCATTATCGATGGCATTGTTACCTTGTTTGTAATATAACATTGTGTGCGGTAACTGTGTTATTTTACGTCTTTTGTCAGAAATTATTAGTATCGGTGTGGTTCCGGTGATCGATTGTCGTTCCGGTTCGTCTCACGTTGTGTTTATGTGGAAGAAGCTGTTCGCCACGGGTGAGTGCTGTGATTACGTCATTGTTTGTCCCCAATCAGCTTTAGACACTTACCCGGGAGTTCTCTTAAAGATGTCACACCGCAGAGTTGTTCTCGGATTATTGGTGAATTAATCCGAGTTGGAGTAATTCATTAAACATTAATCGCTTGTCCCGCTAGGGCTAGAGTAGAGGGGGTAGTAGAGACTAGGCTAGGGCTAGTACTAGTGTTAGTTTCGGAATGGGGGCAGAGTGGATATGATTCTCACTTAGGACGGACCATTGTGAGAATTCCCAAAACGCCCGCCCGAGTGGGAATGGACTAAACGGCAGAAGCCGATCAACTGGATTACGATTTATTTGAACTCTGCCCGGCGTGATACCTTTCTTTGAAAATGTGCTCAGTCAGGGTGTGCTGAGCCTATCTTGAATTTGACACATACATAGCTGGACCATTTTGAGATAATTAAGTTATTGCAAAGTATTATACATCGTTGGAAAGGACTATTATTAAGATACATCATGGTATCAGTTGTATGGCTGTATGTTAATTAGTTTTCATTTTAGAGCACTTTAAAGACACCCCCCATCAACGTTTTCAAAACACGTTTTTTTCTATTTTGATCAAAAAAGTGTACCTGGTCTAAAAAATATACTAATATTAATGTTAATGTATTTTTTTTGACATTGTGGAAGTACTCAATGTTCTCAACCTGTGTGGGGGTCATTCATACCAGTGCATCCATTATTTTTGTTGCAAGAGAGCTGTAAACAGTGTTATTTTTCACTTATTTTGCAAATTTTTACAGGGGCGGTTGGTAAAAAGTAAAAAACAACCACAGTATATACCCTACAGATATATATTTTAAACTTAGTATCTACTTCTAAGCATGTTTGACATGTATAGGTCATTAGC
Organism: Lamellibrachia columna; assembly: GCA_963662155.1. NCBI lineage: Eukaryota > Metazoa > Annelida > Polychaeta > Sabellida > Siboglinidae > Lamellibrachia > Lamellibrachia columna. Next base: position 44,054,828 of record OY759271.1, read on the forward strand.
ATTATTATATATGTGAACAATATTTTTTTACAAGATTTTTTAAAACTGCAAACTTTTATGTATCTTTACAGAAGCATGTTCACAGCTGAAGACATGCTGATGCAAGATGAATATTTGACATGTGTATCATGTAGGATGATGATCATTGGAAAGATATATTATTAAGATACATCATGGAATCAGTTGTGTGGGTGTAGGTTAATTAGTTTTCATGTTAGAGCACTTTAAAGACACCCCCGTCAACATTTCCAAAACACGTTTTTTCTATTTTGATTAAAAAAGTGTACCTGGCTTAAACAAATTCCTAATATTAATGTTAATGTATTTTTTTACATATTGTGGAAGTACTCAATGTTCTCAACCTGTGTGGGGGTCATTCATACCAGTGCATCCATTATTTTTGTTGCAAGAGAGCTGTAAACAGTGCTATTTTTCACTTATTTTGCACATTTTTACAGGGGCGGTTGGTAAAAAGTTAAAAAACAACCACAGTATATACCCTACAGATACATTTTAAAACTTGGTGTCTATTTCTAAGCATGATTGACATGTATAGGTCATTAGCATTATTATGTATATGAAAATATTATTTACAAGGTTTTAACTGCAAACTATTATGCAGATTTTGACAGAAGCTTTTTCACAGCTGTATCATGTAGGATGAAATGTAAGCTTTTATTGTCAAACCTATTGCATTATCTGGGTGTATTAGTAGTTAAAATAAGAAACAACTACTATAAATATGTACATCATTACAAGTATCATATCAATGTGTGTGGATCGTTGAGTGAATAACCATTCTGACACAATATTGCATACCAACTATCAGTTGTACATAATTTTTGGAGTTTCATACATCTTCACCCATCATCTAGGCCATCATCATATCCAAAATAGATAAATTTGGCATAAACAAATATTTACATTACTACTAATACTAGTCATTATAGTCACTATACATAAGTCGTATCCACAGTTATGATAGTACTTATAATGAAAAACAATCAGAAAGCACAGTGTAAATCATATTAACATTCCAAGTGTAAGACTGTCAGCTTTGAACTAATGTCTGCTGGGACATCGTTTGACAGGTCAGTCACGCTGTCACTGCAAGTTTGTTTACATGTTTTATCTCCCGCCAAAATTAGCAAAACACCCTCCAGAACTTCAAACATACACTGCTACACGATAATATAGTTAGATAGATTAATTACTACTTACACACGTACTTGAAGAATGGATATTTATGAACTTTCAACAACTACGACGAGAAAGACGAACTTGAAACAACAGCGGCCTAGGACATCGCACAATTTATTATTCTGACGTGTGTGGCGCCACCTAACGTTCAAATAGCTAGATAATTCTTGGCGTCAGTGGATAGTGATAGGGGGTTGTTTTAGTTCTACAGTACATTACTAGCCAGACCTAGCCAAAATCAAAAAAAATATTTTTGTGTTAATAAATGATCAATGAAAGACATACAATTGTTTTTTTCGTGAATCAAGGTGAATCCCGGATTTGCGAGAATCATGAAATTTTCACCTTAAAAAACAAAATACTTTCACCTAAAGAAATAAAACAGAATGTACATCAGAGTAAAGAACGTTTATTCAGCTTTACAGGCATATGCACACTTTTATTATGCGTGGTCTATATCAGCTGCTATGGACCGTTAAAGGCACCCCCTATAAACAGGCCTCTCTGGGTACACGTTTTGGTCGACTTGCCGATCATAGCACTACTAGCGCCGCCTAACGAGCTCCAGCATTGCTAACATACACCTGTATAAGATCCTGCTGTAGAAAATAATAATAATAGGCTTCTTCAGCACATAAAGCTTTGACTTTGAACATGTACAATAGAGGGCCTAGGTGTTATAGGTCCATCACTTGCTACCAGTTCATAATTGGCTTGCCAGCATAGATGTTGAAACATGTCCTTTGAGTGTGCTGTGAATGTGTTGCTGTAGCTGAGCAACAATGGGGGTAATTAACTAGCTAATCCTGCGGTGTTTGTTTTGCTTATTCCAACTTTGCCCCCTCTTGTATTGTGCAGAGTGGGAATAATACTGTTATTTTGTTCAAACTGATATGTACAGGTATGGTTTTCATAGTGTTTAGCCTAAGAACGTGTGTTAAATTATAAATGCTATACCACCTGTCCACCTACCATTATCGACCTCTCCCTAAGTGGTAATCATTCCACTAAATAAATAAAACTATGCATATCTATTGAACTTTAATTTTTTTTACAGAATTCATGAAACAATCAACCAAACAATGCTACATGAAAAAAAAGTTCTTTAACTAAATAAGTCATTCTTTAAATAAATAAGTAATATTATGTCATTTATAGATTGATGGACAGTTGTTGCATGTTTTGTTTGTGTGTGATGATGTGTTGCGTCCACTGCAAAGCAAGTGAGGTTAATGACATCTTATCAACAAGTATGAACAATATAGGGACACTAATAATTTGACATTATACAGTCACGCCTCGTTATAACGTGGTGGTCGGGGTCCACGATATTGGACCGCGTTGTAATCGAGTTGTTCCCGTATCTGTCACCAGGGGTACCACGAACAGCATTAACACGCCACGCCGCCACTGATTGCTGCCGCTGTGACGAAGCCCTGTTGGGTAGTCTACAATGATCACGAAACACTACTGGCCATTTTTGTATATTTTTTGCCCACATCCAAGTTTAATTAATAGCAAATTGGTCACTACTTCGGAAATGCAAGTCTTATGATCATTAGCCATATTCAAATGATACGATGTTTACTATACTGTATCATCAAACGTCACAAGTCAATTGTTATTCTACAAGATAATTCAATCAACGAAACATTTAACACTAAATAAATTATCGCAAACAATGTAATATAATGATCATAACATATATGCAAATGAAAAGTCAGCCAAGCATGTGTAATGAAATAAACCACACATATGCAACTCGAACAATGTACGTCTCCCCACTCCGAATATTGCCGAGCGACTGACAGATCTATCATCTCCACTTGGGCAGGTCATTGTGGGATTCCTGCTGCTGCTGCTGCTGCCGCTGCCGCTGCCGCCGCCGCCGCCGCCGCCGCCGCCGCCGCCGCCGCCGCTGCTGCTTCAATAGCTGTTAGTGCTACTAGCACTACTCTGCCTACCCCTGGTACCCACATGATTTCTTTGTAGACAATGACAATGTCAATAACTAGTAATCAGGCCTAAAATTTAAGAACTTGTGAAAAGAAAACTGCTGAAGAGATGACTGGATCAATGCATTAGAGGTGAAAGTTGACGAATTTGAACATACTTTAAAGAAAATGTAAAATCTAAGTCACTGCCCTGAACCTCTGCAGCTTTGCACATGTGCCTGAGTAAGTGTTAGCATTTATTAAAACGTTTAAATGACAAAATCTTGGTACACTGTAATAGGAAACGGAAGTCTCATGACCTAGTTTTAGAGGTTCCTTGTTAGTTAAGACTGGTAACCACTTCAATGACGCGCCTTATCGCCCACCTAGTTACGTTATTGTTTACAACTAATTTATCGACTTACTACAGTTTTATAGATTGTATTATGGCGTTATGGATTCAGTTCTATGACACCAATTATGTATCAAACTCAACCATGCTACAAAAAAGGAACCAGGCGGCTTTTGACAGTGGACACATTTTAATCTTTATCTCCGAAGTTCGATCCGGGATGTTATTGATAAAACCATGGCGTTGTCCATTGCTGTTTTTCAACTTTATATGTCAACGAGGGACACCTCATACAAAGTAACTGTAAATTGTTAATTGAACATATCTAATAACATGATAAGTGTGAATAGAAATATTGTTATAACTACATTAAAACATATGGGGGAGAGGAAGTTGGATTTGTGGGGAAGTTTTTTTGGGAGGGCTGATATGTACATGAAGGATGGGCTTCATCTAAGTGGAAAGGGAGCAGCAGTATTTGCAGATGAACTGTCAGCAGCAGTAGATAGTGGCATGTGTAGCATAACAGATATTTTTGGTAGTAAACATTGTTTAAACTAGAAGCGCAGGGGGTTACTTAGAGGTGCTTCAAGCAGGACAAGAGGCCACCTGAACAGACAAACCAATAACAAAATGTTCAGAAAACATGAAACAGGTTATAAATGCATGTGTTTAAATGCTAAGAGCATAGTAAATAAGAAAAAACGAATTAAACATGGTAGAAGATATTGACCCTCACATAATTGGTATAACCGAATCATGGGCCAACATAGACATAACAGATGCTGAATTAGGACTGACAGGATACGTAATGTTTAGGAGAGATCGAATAGGAAGAAGGGGAGGGGGAGTTATTTTATATGTTAAAGAATCTATTCAGGCTTATGAAATAAAATTAGAAAGGGAAGCAGATTACGATGAAGCTGTTTGGTGCAAAATAGTTTCAGGAAATTCAAAATTAAGTATTGGATTAGTTTACCGAAGTACAAACATAAACGAAGAGGATAACACAAAACGAGAAAATGCTATAAAGGAAGTTAGTAAAGGGAATGTATCATAATGGGAGATTTTAACCATGGACACATACAACGAAAATCTCTAGAGAGTACAGGGGGTGAGGATCAACAAATTTATTTTAAATTCAGGATACCTTCCTTACTCGGCATGTGCTAGAACCAGCCAGGGGAGATAATGTATCAAATATAGCTTTGTCATCACAAAAATAATTAGTGAACAATGTAAAAATACAAGAACCATTGGGTAACAGTGACCATAATCAAATACATTTTGACATCAATGTAAAATCAGAAAGTAAAAATAAAAAAACGTGCAGGAGAAACTTCCACAAAGGTAACTATAAAGATATGAAAAAATACTTAGCAAAGCTAGATTGGAATAACACGCTGATGAATAAGCCCTCAATTGAATGTTGGAGTATTCTAAAATATGAAATTGAGAGTATCATTGATAAATTTGTTCCCTTGAAAAAACAAAGAAAACGGTCTAGAAAGAAACACTTGCCAAAAGAAGCTATTAAAAAAATAGCATTTAAGCAAACTATGTGGGGGGTTTATAGGCATACCAAAAAAGATGAAGACTGCAAATTACAAAGAGGCACTTAACCTAGCTACAACTGAAATTAGACAATCTAAAAGAAGCTATGAGCAAAAACTAACATGTAACATAAAAAATGACGGCAAGAGTTTTTATGCATATGTCAGGAGTAAACAAAATGTACCAGGCAAGGTCGGACCTCTAGAAGACATATATATAATATCACGGGTTTTTAATGGCGGAAAACCTAAATGGTTACTTCAGTTCAGTGTTTACCAGAGAGTATATTAGTTCATTACCAGTTCCAGATGCTAAATTTCAGTAGGCTAAATCTGACTAGTTAGGACCATTAATTGTAACTCCAGAAATGGTAGCTAAGAAAATAAAGGCAATGAAGGATAATAAATCACCGGGAGTGGATGGAATTCCACCAAAACAACTAATGGAAAGAGTAGAACAAATTAGTATACCACTTGCAAGAATATTCAACTTATCATTAAAAGAGGGAGTGGTTCCTTTTGAATGGAAAGAAGAAAACATGCCATTATTTAAAAATGGTTTGAGAAAGAAGTTAGATAATTACAGACCATTGAGCTTAACATTAGTGATTCGTAAATTATTAGAAAGGTTAATCAAAAACCATATGGTGGACTTCCTTGTTAGGCATAAATATTATTATTAAATCCATCTCAACATGGATTCCTAAATGCTTAACAAATATGTTATGTTTTTTGGAAGAAATCTCTAAGTGGATAGACGAGGGATCGCCAGTAGATATAATCTACAACGATTATCAGAAAGCTTTTGACAAAGTGCTACATCAAAGATTACTACACTGTACTTAAATTAAAAGCCCATGGTATAGGGGATGGCATAATTAACTGGATAGAACAATGGCTGACTGACAGATGACAGTGAGTAGTAGATGGAGAAGTTTCAAAGTGGAAATGAGTTTTGAGTTTGGTACCACAAGGATCAGTATTAGGACCTTTATTATTCTTAATATATATCAATGACTTGGATGACAATATAACAAGTAACGTACTAAAATTTGCAAATGACACAAACAATTTTTAGAAAGGTTAACACTGATATCAGGAAGTACTCGTTCTCACAGAGGACAATAAATGAATGGAACAAATTGTCTACGGATTGTATAACTGCGCATAAGCCCACAAAGCTCACGTCCCCAAACGGATTGTTTTGAGTAAAGTAAACAGATTTGCTATGCCGGCAGTGCGCGAGTGATAATACATGGTGTTCAGTTGTTAATAACTCTCAAACGATTACCATGAACATTTTTATATATAATACTTCTCACACACCTTTAATGTATTTTGATTGGTCTGAAACCCCCAAAAATTACACCGTTTGGTGTCAGTTCTGCGAGTACACCCAAAAACAAAATGTAATCCTATTTTTTACAGAGGCATAAAAACTGCCGAGGTCACCAGACTCCAGCGCTAAAACTAGGTCAACAAGACTTACATTCCATATACAATTATGAGATTATGACATTCAGCATCCAGGAAAAATGCTATTGTGATTGACATAATTATTACACAATGATAAGTTGTATATCATTTTGAAGCTCCATTAATGCTGCATCTGATAAACTAAAATAAAAACAAATTGTCAATTGCGACATTTGGTCGATTAGGACAGCAGAGGACACATATATAATAATTTTAGTTATTACTTTGTCATTTATGCACCCTTGTTTCTTCCTAGGTGCTTTGTGGCTAATTAATTAATTTATAGGGGCTTAAGGGCCTATATTGGACCACCTGCTCCAATTATCTCCAGCCCACTTGTGTTCAGGCTTTCATTGATCTACTATATCATCAATAGTCTAGCAGGAAGAAGGCTGCTCATGTAAGATTGTGAACTCCTTGGAAATTGCACAAATCTAAAAGTTCCACATTAAAAAAAATATTACAATCGCATAATGTATAATGTGTTTCTTGTATTAAGGCAGATATATCTAATTAACTATTCATCATTTATATATTCCATCGTGAAAAGAAGGAAACCTCAGTGGTTTGGATATGTAAATAGATGGAAAGGCAGTTTAAGCAAACAATGGCAAAAAAAGAAAGAGGCCATCAAAATCGTTGATGGATCTATTCAAAGAATGGACTAGGTTGTATTGTGGCTTTAAGAAAACCATAGATATATAGTACTCAGAATCTTAGTAGTAGTTTGTATACTTAGTACTGGGGTGTGATAACACAATGCTGGGCTGCTCTTGCATCCATTCTAGCTTGACATGGTTGATATATACCTTGACTTGGTTGATATATACCTTGACTTGGTTATTGATTTACCTTAGCTAATAAGTTATACGAGCTCACTATGGCATGCAGAGGCATTTTGTCTCCTTGAGTAACATGCACAGTCCTGTCATTTGCTGCTCTATTGACACTTTCGTTGCCGTGGAAACATTGTATCTACAGAGTTTTCAGTATGTGATTGGTCAGTGACATGTCATTGTGGCTAGGAGCCTAGGATAATGGCCAATTAACTTGGATGTCCTTGTAAAACCTTGAGTTCTGATGAGGCTAATAGAGAAATAACTTATTTTAGTCAATAGTTGGCGAATAAAAATTATTTAATACGATTTCACAAAAACAAAATAAAAAATTTGTACAGACGAACTAGCATGTAATACTAGATACTAGGTAGGTTAGATTTTTTGTGAACTGATTCTGAAATGAGATGTGTAAAAAATGGGAAGACCTTTAGCATTTTTAGTAGGATGTTAAAAAAGGGAGTAAAAAGTTGCCCTTAGAGGCGTACACTTGCATCTGTGTCATTACATTCCTGGCTGCCCATGCCCATGTACAAATTACAGGCATGCATGTACATGTATTAATCAGTTCACTGAGAGGAGAAGCTGCCTTACAATTTCACAATGGATTTTCCCATGCCCTATCCCCCCTTCTTGTAATGGACTTGGTCCACATCTGATCAAGCTATCATCTTCCTCAAGTCCAGCCCATACCACCTTTGTCACTGCACCCAGCAGCCGTGTCTAGTCAAACATAACACAGGTAAGATACAGTGGTCTCTCTTACTTAAATCTTCATCCTCAATTCATTTAGCACATCATGGATCACGTTCACTGATGTTCATGAGGGTATAATCTTAGACAGTTTGCAATCATATCACTATCAGTGTCTGTTCATCTAACACGCTTTGCTTATATGAGCTGCATGTTTAGATATTTTGTCGTTGTTAGAAGTAGAACATGATCAAACTCAGTCATAATTGACAGCTGAAAAATTAATCAGATGAAACCAACAATATAGACACCAATGAATGAAAACTACATAAAATCAACTAGTCGACCATGTCAGTTATCTGATCACTTACAGAATATAAATTTCAATGTATCCATTCTCCTAAATAACCACCTGTCAGCTTCTGTGCATTGAAACCATGTAACAATACACTTGATGAATGAGCAGTAAGACAGGCCTTGGCTATTAATGTTAAGATTAAGAGATGTCTATGAATTAAGTACGAAGGAGGTGATTAAACCAGGCCACCGTCAAATAGAAGAAACTATTTGTTATGGTTATAATCCTTTAGATTTGTGCACAGAAACACATTGTGGATTATGGCAGATATTTTGTATCTTCAGTTATTATGTGAAATAAAGGATTGGCCCTACGTGTTCAGTTCTTGATGTTACAGGAACGAAGTGATCGTTTTTATTGTAAAATCAAGTTGTATCATATAAACTGTATTTATTCTAACATGTTTTAATGAACCACATTTATAATTTGACTGTTATCTGTTTAATTTGAATGTTTTGCTGTTAATGTCGTGTTTGCATGTGGAGGGAACACAAGTTTACAGGTATTATATATCATATATTACCTCGATAAATTTGTCAACAGCTGTTCGTGAATCTATCGTGAATGTCAAGGTTAATATTCATGAACATACGGGCCAGTTATACACATGGGTGGTTAAGATGGTGGTTGGAACTCAGAATAGATATAGTTTATAATATATTATATAACATGATTTTACGATAAAATCGATCAAACTTAACCTTTAACTGTGAATGCTGACTGTTTCAAGAGACCCGTCTGGAGGTAGGCAGGTTCTTGGCAACTACCCACCAATGTTGACATTTTTATGACATTTGTCTCTGTTAATTAACATATGTGTGACACGTGTATCTGTGTTGACAGATACATGAATTGTACCTCTGTTGACAAACGCATGACAGATATATGATGTGTTTCTTTGTTGACGATGTGTGAAATGTCAAATGTGTATTCTCTGTGTCACCTACTTGAGTTGACAGTTGTGTGACGTGTGCAGTGCTGTTAACAGTTGTGGGCGTTCAGGCTCGTCAGTTTGTGACGATGGCATTCCAGCCGGTCGTCTTGAGTGGGCCGTCAGGCAGCGGCAAGAGTACTCTGGTGAAGAAACTCATGGATGAGTACAAGGACTGCTTCGCCTTCAGCGTCTCACGTACGTTCATTAGTCCACAACTAATGGTTTATGTCAGGGGCTAATGAATGTGAATCTAAGGTTAATAGACAAAGCATGTATACATATATGCATTAAAAATATAAATAAGTTAAAATATAATAAATAAGTTAAAATATTGTAAATAAGTTAAAATATAGTAAAACAATTATAATAAAAATATATAAATTAGATATAAAGATCACTGTTGTACACAATAAAGTGCTTTCGCCAATTTAGACCACATGTCCACCCAATAACATTAGACCACAGGTCCACCCAATAACATTATATTGATATAATTGCTTATAGAACGCACTACTGGCTATGTCCCATTTGTTGTCCCCTAGACTCCACCCACACATGTTGACATTGTTGTAGGTAACTTTAAGTGTTAAACATAACTGCTGTTAGACCTGGAGTAAAAGCTACATAGATGTCATAGCATATCTTCATCATCCTTCGAATTATTACATATTAAAGTATAATGTAATGATGAAAACAGTTGCATTCACTATAAGACTGTGCACTCAAGGTTAGAGCTGTAATATGTTGATCAGTGTAAACACATTTTAGAATGATATGTATTATGCATGTTTAATAATATTTTACAGAACCAACAGTTGAACAGGCAAAAAGTCAAACATGTGTTTATGACATCTGTTTTAAGGAATGTGCACAGTAGATTTCAAATTATGTGAAAACCACATGCCTGGCATTCAGCTCAGTCCAGAGCTAATAACACGCAGATATTTGATAAACCCCGAAGATTATGTTTTTTTCGAAATCTGTTTAGTGTTTCATTTTTGTCTAGTCACTGTGGTTATTGTTTTCCAAAATATCTTGTGGTTTCTTGTCACTGCATGTAACTATGCAGGAGTAATGATTCATCTAAGTAACCAGCAGCTGGGTGCAGTGGTATGTCACTGTATTGATTATAGATGACCAATCCCCAGCTGGACTAATGTAATGACCACTGCCTCAGTACTTGTGTAGATTAATTGAAATGGTCAGGTAAAGTAATCCAATTACCAAGGTAGTACCTGCGTGTTTCTGAGAGAAGCCCCTGGCGCAGTTTCCGGGAGATGTTTGTGGGTTTATTCCTTGTCTATTGTGACGTGTGACATAAGACACCGTGATCTTTATAATGAGTACCTCTTTCACTAATTATGAAGTAATTATAATTAGATATGGTAAGGCTACTGGCTCCACATACACCATCCCATACGTCATGTTGTGCACAATGGTGTAGGCAGAGCACAACATAGACAATTACTAAAACACAAAGCCAATCTTCTACAACAGGTGATCCCAGTAGAGGCTACCTCTGTTGAGATATTTTTATCTACAAATGGCAAATATGTCAAATGTCAACAAGATTTTCATTAAATATTTAGGTTTCCTAATAACATGAACAGTTAGACATATAAAACTTCCTGTAATTGTTTTGGCATGTGCTCGATTGTATTTGAAATGATTGAAATGTCAATTGATTTTTGCGTTCTCTTGCTAAATATCGGTATTATTTATTGTTGGTACGATGTATTCTTTATTGACATGATAATTCATTAAATATTTGCTGACTAGGATCGAACAGCATTGCCATGGATACATGATTGTTCTGCAGAAACCGTTTGTTAACAAATCTAACTCTCTTACTTTAAAGTACAAAATAGGCATCGACAAATGTAGTGTTTGATTATCTACCTAGAGGCATTATTTTGTGTAGCCTATGTTATTATTTATTGTTGCAGGAATTATTAAATATTATCTTGATGTGAACTCGATGTGTTAGTAACATATACGTTAAGTAGATGTTAATTGAATTCTTCATGCTTTTCAAATTAATGTTAATGTGACATATTCAACTTTACAGTTGTAGGGGCTAATAAGTGTATCCAGTGTGTCTGTGAGTGCTAGTGAAGGTGAAGATTACACATTGCTAGTGGAGTAAATGATGTGTTTGTTACAGATACAACTAGAAAGCCTCGGCCAGGAGAGGAACACGGCAAAGGTAAACACGCTGCATACAACCTCCAAGCAGTTTCAAAGCTTGGGCAACTTCATTCACTCCACATTGCTTCGGTTCACTCAACTGCATATATATATAAGTATCTGACAGTGGTAGATATAAATGAATGATTAATCTTTGTGCCATAATTGCATCATGGCTGAATGCTTCCCAGAGAAGTCAAGTTGGCATTGGAATGAACAGGTCTGCCAGGGGGTGAAGTGTAAAGCGTTTTGAATGGTCTCAAGGACTGGATACAGCGCTATATAAGAACTTACCATTATAGTAACCCTTCTTGTAGTTGATTACAGGCAATTGTCAATGATTGTTTGGTGTCTTGAGAGCACAGTTCGTAGATAGTGTTTTGTGTTGTGTTTGTACATGACCTGGTAAGACTCTGGTGACAGGGCTGATGTGGGTGTTTTCAGACTACTACTTTGTGTCAACTGAAGAGATGCAGAAGGCAATAGACAATGGCGAGTTCATCGAACATGCAGAATTCTCAGGGAACTTCTACGGCACCAGGTAGACAGTGACACACTCCAGGTGTTTTGTTCCTGGTGTTTTGTTGGGCTAAATTTGAAGTTTGGAATTTTTGCTGGGCTGAATTTTACATTTTTGCTGGGTTGGGTCCATCATAAGCATATTTGAACACCCCACTGACCCCAGTGTGGGCGTACGTCCTGTAGGCCAAACATCAACTTTCTTATTTGACAGTTCTAGTGCAGATTTGCATCAGAGCTACTAACATAAGATTTTAAGCTGACACACACTAACCACGCTACTTATGTATTCCGTTACATATCTACATACTTTCTTTCATTAAGAAGCAGTGAAATGTGAAATAATTGATTGTAAGTTTATCAATGATTTTGACGTGAATATTTGTAACAATCCTTTTGATATTTTGATGCGTGTTCATCTTGATAAGTGAATATCTAGGAGTCCGCCTGAATATGCACTATATTCCATCTTGGTGTGTAAATAGAATACGCTGGACTAACTTGTTATTTAACCAGACTGCCGTCCAAGGCAAAGGCCCAGATGGCAAATAGACAAGGAAGCCATTGGCTTATCGAGAGTCCGATAAGTCTATCTATTTTAACTGCTCTTTCTTATATCAAATTTTATAATGTGTTTAATATGTACATGCTAGTGGATCTTGGGTCCGAATAAAGATGGTAATAATAATAGGCTACCGTAGCAACTAAAGACTACTACACACCTCTATGCTACGCGTAAATCTTGGTACTGACTTAACACAGGCACAAAAGTTTTTAGAGAACCCATTTTTCTGGTGTTTCTTTGGTTTGCTTTTTCATCTATGTGTAATCTGCCCTCCTTAGATTGTTTGCTGCTAGTAGCAAGTTGATGAGTGAACTAGTAGTAGTATATCTTGATAAATTAACTAGTAGTGGTCCATCTTGATTAGTGAACTAGTAGTGGTCCATATTGATTAGTGAACAAGTAGTCCATCTTGATAAGTGAACTAGTAGTGGTCCATCTTGATTAGTGAACTAGTAGTGGTTCATCTTGATTAGTGAGCTAGTAGTGGTTCATCTTGATTAGTGAGCTAGTAGTGGTTCATCTTGATAAGTGAACTAGTAGTGATCTTCGTCGAATTCGGCGTCACATATCTATATCTACTGCTAAAACAATATCAACGGCACTTATTAGCAGCCGCCTTGACTATTGCAATTCACTACTAAATAACATCGCTAAAAGAGACTTGGCTAAACTCCAATGAGTACAAAATTGTCTGGCAAGTGTGGTTCTCAGGGCGCCTCGGTTTTCACCGTCACTACCACTACTTAAACAGTTACACTGGCTTCCAGTTTCTTATCGAATTAATTTTAAGCTGTCCACTCTTGCATATCGTGCTCTATCTACACAACAACCATCCTACTTGGCTAGTCTCCTGCATCTTTCAAATATCCCTAGGCAGCTAAGATCATCAACTTCACAACAACTTATTGTACCTAAAACAAAACTTAACTTGGGTAAACGTGCTTTCTCTGTCGCTGCGCCTAGGGCCTGGAATGAACTCCCCATCACTTTGAAAACATCTGAAACTATTGCTATTTTCCGAAAAAAAACTCAAGACATCTATTCCAAATTGCATTCCCACCATAAATGTTCGGTTGTCCCTCGTTCTGATACTGACTTTTGCGCATCCCTGTTTACGATTATGCTTAATGATTCTGTTTTGTTGCGCCTCTGAACTCAGGTTCCTGAGGATATAGGCGCCATAGAAGTCAATTATTATTAGTTATTATTATTATTAGTGGTCCATCTTGATAAGTGATCTAGTAGTGCTTCATATTGGTCTGCAGATGTACTATGGATAATTGATATGTTGTAGTCTATCTTTACATACAAATGTGGAATTTGACATTCTTTGTGTGTTGCAGCCACCGAGCCGTTGAAGAGGTCGGCAAGACGGGGCGAATCTGTATACTGGATGTAGACATGCAAGGCGTAAAGAGTATCAAGAAGACAAATCTCGACCCCAGATACATATTTCTCCAGCCACCCAGCATGGCTGTCCTGGTAGGCTAAAAGGGGTTGCAAGTGTACCAAGTTTAGATCTGCTCGTAGCCAACACTGGGTTGTATGCCTGGAGATCGTATGCCTAGCTACGTTACCAAGTTATATGGCATATAAAGTATTACAGTTTGAGGAAATTCTGTTTTACATATAATTTCTGAAGAATTGTCATCATTAGCTCTGTGTATTTATCACTGCCCATCATTGATATTTCCATTTCAAACCCTTCATTTTCTCATCAAAATACAATAAAGAATGTGTTGTCCAACACGTGGAGATCAGACTCATATGGTGGACAGGGCTAATGCTGCGTTCAAGTTTATTTATCGTGAATATGAGTCGTGAACTCGTGTACATGACTTGTTCGGTGCATTCCAACTGGAACTAGACAATCATGTATTAAACTTATCATTGGGTCTATTTGTCCTGACAGCATGATAATGTTTTTATAATTTTTTAACTTGTAAAAATACATAAATAAATTTTACCTAAGATTAAATCAATATTTTACCACCATGATGGTTAACAAAGTGAAAGTCACCAACCAGGGCACACTTTTTGTCTTTCGATTTCATGACTCATTAATGTTGACTTTTGGTGTGTTGACCACTGTTTTCTAGTTGTGAACTTTGTATTCATCGTAAACATGAGCACAAATAAAGACTGCATAAGTCAGTTAAATATTGTCTAAATGCAAAACTGTTATTGCAGGAAGAACGACTGAGGAAACGAGGCACTGAAAACGAAGACAGTATCAAGAAGCGACTTGATGCAGCAAAGGCAGAACTTGAGTATGGTGAGTGATTGACAGGTGTCACAATTAACAGGTCTATGACATGTAGTGCAATCATAGTGGTCTTAAGGACTGGACACTTCACTGTGTGAAAAATAACGGAAACATTTTATTTGCCAGTTCAACAAAATTCACATATACCTTGTCTATGAGGATAACTGACATGGGTAATGCTTCACTACGATTCTTGTGAACTAATAAGCATGATTTAACTCTTATAATAAAAAAATTTCTTAAAATAACAATAAATTATCAATTGATAATAATTGTCTGTTGGACAAATTACTTGAAAGAATTGGTATGATGTTTTGTTGCCCTGTGCTATTTAAACCATTTATTAGATTGATTACTGCATTATTTGCCTGTGATAGCAAGAAATGTTAACTGTAAATATGTGTGGGTTAAAATTTCTGTTTGTTCTTTGTTGGGCCTGTAGAGAGATAATTTGTGTGGCAACTTTTGTTTCAGCATCAGTCAAAGGCACATATGACCACACTGTTGTCAACGATGAGTTGGACGTCGCATATGAAAAACTGAAAGGTATTCTTATACAGGTGTGTATGCAAAATGTTTTCAAATTTTAAAATATTAATGGATTATTTTTCAAAATATTTAGTCTGAAAAGTCGGACACCTAATCACTCTACATCACTAAATATTAACGGCATAAATTTTTTAATTTTTATATCGTAAAATAATGTTGTATATTATATACTATGCCTTCTAACATCTTTACCCCCTAAATGTGCTTTAATGAACCACAATTTTTAAATATATTTTTACTGTCTGTTTAATTTGAATATTTCAACTCGAATATCATCTTTACATTGCATGCTTAACAGCCAGCTCGATATTCATATACATGTAACTGTCAAATTAGATTTTTAAATTGTGGTTCATTAAAACATATTTGGGCAGTTTATATATTAGGATATATGTAGTTTATACCACATAACAGTTTGTATATTAGGATAGATGTAGTTTATACTACATAACAGTTTATATATTAGGATATATGTAGTTTATACAACATAACATGATTTTATGATAAAAACAATCAGACATTCTTTAATCAAGTTAGTGGCATACCATTTTGCACGTTTAAATATTTGCTGTGATGCAGTTCTAAATCTTGTTATCCAGTAACCGCTTTTTAAACGATTGGTAGAGCTGTATAAATTAGTCACCTGACATGTATCTCTTTACTCGTGCATTGCATGCAGCAAATAAACCACTCCAGGAAGTCTCAAGGTATGGACGTTGTGTGTGTTGCGTTATCCACACCATGTTCATGTTTTATTTAATCTGAAATGTTTTTGTTTGAGACTTTATCTTCACTAAAACATGTTTTGTCAAGTAGTGAATTCTCCCAAGTTTGTTAGAATTTTTATTAGTAAAGGTCAGTCAGTTGGTTTTTTCATTTTTGTCCCCATAACATGCTAGAAAATATTAAACTGAACATCGACACCACAAATAATCACCTGGCACAAACGCCAATCCATCCTTTAAAAAAACAGTCCTTTTGGAAATCCCCCTGACTTCTTAGAAACGCTGATGATGTTTCCATAGTAATGACTGTGTGTGCGTCGATCTTTGAACCAGCATTTAGTTCGCTATGAACGAGGAACATATTGACTGGTTACTTTAATTCCTGTACACATCAGTACTATATCTACCTAATTAAATCATGTCCTTATACCAGCAAATATCAGTGCTAACGTAGTTTGCTGTGCCTTTGAAGCTATAACGGAAACGGCCAAGTAGATGTGACCTGGTGACCCCGTGGATAACGGGCCAGTCATAATGATTGTAAATATGCCCTGCCACATGTTTGTCAGATGGCTGGAGTAACCTGATATCATAGACAGCGACACATTACAAATACAGATTGAAGCAACATCTTATATATATTGCAGTTATCACAATACTACATGCATTGACGATGGTTCATACAGATTGTGAAACAAGGTGTACCGTAAAGTTTCAGTCCATATAAATAAAAATATTAAATACTTTTAAATTGTGCCTAAGAGTCCTGCTCAGAGTGAGCCTTATTGCTAGTCTCATACATGTTGATTATTGGTTCAAGTTCATTGGTACGTCACAGCTAGTCTCAATTGAAAATCTAGAAAGAAACGTTGACTTGAATCATTGAAAACAGAATCTTAATACAAGCCAATATCAGACGTATGTTAATATATGATAACATACAATATCACAGCATTGAAACGGGGCTGGTACGCATCCATGATGACCTTCTCCGTTCCGTAGATAATAAAAATAATGAAAAAAATATGAAACTAGTGCAAAAGCTACAGTCTCCGCCTATATGTTTGTCTCTGTTTTTGTCTCACGGTAACCTAGGACTATTTGGTCAGACACCAGAAACTTTTAACACCATAAAGTGACCCTGTTAGAATCACCAGTCAGTTACACTCTCACCAGAGTGTATCAAGGCAGCAATGTGTGACACATAAAGTGACCCTGTTAGAATCACCAGTCAGTTACACTCTCACCAGAGTGTATCAAGGCAGCAATGTGTGACACATAAAGTGACCCTGTTAGAATCACCAGTCAGTTACACTCTCACCAGAGTGTATCAAGGCAGCAATGTGTGACACATAAAGTGACCCTGTTAGAATCACCAGTCAGTTACACTCTCACCAGAGTGTATCAAGGCAGCAATGTGTGACACATAAAGTGACCCTGTTAGAATCACCAGTCAGTTACACTCTCACCAGAGTGTATCAAGGCAGCAATGTGTGACACATAAAGTGACCCTGTTAGAATCACCAGTCAGTTACACTCTCACCAGAGTGTATCAAGGCAGCAATGTGTGACACATAAAGTGACCCTGTTAGAATCACCAGTCAGTTACACTCTCACCAGAGTGTATCAAGGCAGCAATGTGTGACACATAAAGTGACCCTGTTAGAATCACCAGTCAGTTACACTCTCACCAGAGTGTATCAAGGCAGCAATGTGTGACACATAAAGTGACCCTGTTAGAATCACCAGTCAGTTACACTCTCACCAGAGTGTATCAAGGCAGCAATGTGTGACACATAAAGTGACCCTGTTAGAATCACCAGTCAGTTACACTCTCACCAGAGTGTATCAAGACAGCAATGTGTAACACATAAAGTGACCCTGTTAGAATCACCAGTCAGTTACACTCTCACCAGAGTGTACCAAGGCAGCAATGTGTAACACATAAAGTGACCCTGTTAGAATCACCAGTCAGTTACACTCTCACCAGAGTGTACCAAGGCAGCAATGTGTGACACATAAAGTGACCCTGTTAGAATCACCAGTCAGTTACACTCTCACCAGAGTGTATCAAGGCAGCAATGTGTGACACATAAAGTGACCCTGTTAGAATCACCAGTCAGTTACACTCTCACCAGAGTGTATCAAGGCAGCAATGTGTGACACATAAAGTGACCCTGTTAGAATCACCAGTCAGTTACACTCTCACCAGAGTGTATCAAGGCAGCAATGTGTGACACATAAAGTGACCCTGTTAGAATCACCAGTCAGTTACACTCTCACCAGAGTGTATCAAGGCAGCAATGTGTGACATATAAAGTGACCCTGTTAGAATCACCAGTCAGTTACACTCTCACCAGAGTGTATCAAGGCAGCAATGTGTGACACATAAAGTGACCCTGTTAGAATCACCAGTCAGTTACACTCTCACCAGAGTGTATCAAGACAGCAATGTGTAACACATAAAGTGACCCTGTTAGAATCACCAGTCAGTTACACTCTCACCAGGGTGTATCAAGACAGCAATGTGTAACACATAAAGTGACCCTGTTAGAATCACCAGTCAGTTACACTCTCACCAGAGTGTATCAAGGCAGCAATGTGTGACACATAAAGTGACCCTGTTAGAATCACCAGTCAGTTACACTCTCACCAGAGTGTATCAAGGCAGCAATGTGTGACACATAAAGTGACCCTGTTAGAATCACCAGTCAGTTACACTCTCACCAGAGTGTATCAAGACAGCAATGTGTAACACATAAAGTGACCCTGTTAGAATCACCAGTCAGTTACACTCTCACCAGAGTGTATCAAGGCAGCAATGTGTAACACATAAAGTGACCCTGTTAGAATCACCAGTCAGTTACACTCTCACCAGAGTGTATCAAGGCAGCAATGTGTGACACATATTTGATGTATCTCAGAGATGCACTGATAATCTGATGGAGTAGCAGCAAACTGTTTTGTTCTGGTTGTGTTGTCCGTTGGGGTATTTTGTTCTGCTTGTGTTGTCCGTTGGGGTATTTTAGAACCGAAACATCTGCCCTGACATGAATGTTGATTTTGTTGTTACTGAATTTATGAAAAAGTAGTGCTTGATGTATGCAAATGAATGTAAATATATGAAATATAATAATACTAGTTCTTACTACCATATCCAACATTTGTATTACCTGTAGAGGCTTACGCCTATCTTAATAATATGTCTTCTTCAGTACAGTTGATCGCTGCCTCTGTCTTCTGTATCTATATCGCTTCTTTCACATGTCTTCTCCTTCTGTCCACCACCAGTAATCCTTCCCAGTATATTAGATGAAGGGAACTACTAAGTTTTTTATGATTGATAGATAAAAGATGAACGGCAGGATATTAAGTTTATTAACTAATGAATATGTATTGTGTTGCAGGACATTGACCACTTAGTGAAGGAACGCCACAGAAGGACGCAGATGTACCTATAGTTTTCATTGTTGTAGCATGGTTCATCGTCTTCATTAGTCTAAGCAGTGTTTAATCTCTGGTGGTTCTTACAGCATGACAGAGGCAATGTCAACATTTGTTAGGTGCAACTTACGGTCTTCTGAAAGGTATGGTTGTTGAAAATAGGAAAGTAGGTCATTATTAATTCCTTGTTTACAACCATACTCGCGACAAAATTAACAATTAATCTAAGACATTGTGGTCAAATTGTGGTAAGTAATAATGACAAACAGAGAAATGTTTGGGAAAATCCCAAAACAAACATCATAATGTTAACTACAATATATAGAGTCGATATAGGTTCATAAATGTACAACATTGATAAGGATCTATTGTATTTTTTGGAGGATATTGTAAGTGTGTTAAGTTGATGTTTCAATAATTTTTATTGATATGGTATAGCCATGAACATTAGATGTTCTATGACGCCAGGCGACCTTCAAAAAGTGTCACTAGTGGTATTGTTTTCAGTCTAAATCGGATGCACATATATTTAGAATAGATGACATATGCACAAGATCAAAGTTATGTTGTGATATATGATTCCATGTGAGGAATGTAACTGTGATTTAGACAAGGCTCAGACGTACTGAGAAAGGAGCTCTGTCAATAACCATCCATTATGTAACGATTGCAACAGAGTTTTCCATGTTACTACTTACTTGGCTACATAGTACACACAACGTCTACCCTGCATTCCAAAGTGAGTAGTTTGTTATTTGCTAGACAGCTGTACAGACATTCCTTGAATCAACTGAAGCCATAGCTGTTTATATGAGAAAACTGGCAGTGGCTAGAATGTTTCAATTTAGATGTATGTTGTACTTGCGTAACTGAGCTATGGATCTAAACAATCACGACTATGTTTGCCATATTAGTTGTTTTCTGGCATCATGGAAGTTAGCTGAAATTGTCTGATCAGTATGCCATGGGTTGTTGCTTTAAATTGAATAATTGTAAGGATAATTAATTTTGATGGCAATTTAGTTATATGAAAAAAATTATAGTGTTGAATTTTGAATGGCTTTGAATTTTATAGAGGACATGTGCTCCAATCTTGCCCATGGGCACACTTGCCTGGCTCAATGATTGGCAGTAGCATCTGTACTTCTCAGCTGTATGACTTAAATGCATAGGCCATATTGACTTCTCAGCTGTATACATACTTTTAAATGAAAATTTCTTATGCAGAATACAAAATGTAAATAGACAGTTTTACATTGTCGATGTAACATTTACAGACGATCATGGAATATTTAATTTTCTTGTGTTCTGCCATTTATTCACTTACAAGGAAATATTGACTTATTTTGTTCAAATATTATGCACTGAATGTGAAACTTTGAAATGTTGACCTTTGCATATTCATATAAAATTGTCATTGTTTTTATTTTTTTGTGATATGCCTTCTTTTTTAGGTGTAAGTTATAAAGCAGTTACTACAGTCACATGTTTCTGCCCCATCTACGCTCATTTGTCAAACTACTGCACAAAAATATGACTTATTAAAAAAAATTCTCTGTTACCATACCTGTAGTTACGTATTTGACTTTACACCCTAGATCATATTTCTGTCAAACTTTGCTGTTTTTGAACCCTCTAAATTTACCAGTGACTTGTTTGTCAGAAATAGGATCCAGGGTGTTTGGTTAAACCTGCTGGGCCACCACTGCATTGTGCACATTTGTATTTATTGCAGTTATGTTTTTGTATTTACTGTTGTAGATAAATGAATATGTGTATTTACAAGGTAATGTTAAACTCTATGGTAACTGACTGCAGTGACCGTGTCAGGGCCTATGTCAACTACTCGTGTAGTGATTATGTTATACATTAATGTTGTTATGATAGTGCATGAAACTCATCTGAATAAACTGTAGAAACAAATGTTTATCTGTTTTGTGAACTGTTTTACAATTTGTGGTTAAAATTGGTAGAGGTATTTGCTTTGTGTGATTTGGGTTCCACAGTGACAATGTACGTCTGTTTTTAAATCATGACATCTCTTACTCAAGGCACAATTCACTGTTGATTTCCCCGTTCATGCCAATGCAAAAAATTGGGCTATTCCACCATGTGTGCAAAATTATGATTTGGTTTTAATAAAAATCCCACAATTTTGCTTTTGAGAAAATCCAAGTGGAATATATCTACATCATATGTTGCCCAAACAAACAGAGTTCTGTCTTCGAACACCAGGGATCCTTCTATCACTGACACTAGCCTCAATCAATGAGGCGCTGTGAGGTGGCGCCACCATTTCTTGCTCTCACAATTGCATCGTTCAAAACAGTACTTTACATTGTAACAGTACCCGGATGTTTGCCCAGAATCCGGGAACTCGTTCTTACTCCTCAGTTACGAGTAACGTTTTATAACCACATACAATGCATACAAAACAATTATAAATTTGACTGATATTGAAACAATTCAAACATTGTATATTGTGTGAAATAATTCACACAATAAAATAAAGCAGCAATAATATTTTAAATGATAAAAAGGTATGTTCTTATGTAACAAGGTCTATGGGACCATTCAAAGAGCTTTACACTTCACCCCTTGAAAGACCTGTTCATTCAAACACCAACTCGACTTTTCTGGGAAGCATTCAGCCATGCTGCAGTTACTGTTCGTTCACATATCCACCACTGTCTATAGCCTATGGCTATAAGCCATATACAGAACTCATTTATACAGCTGAGTGAACCGAGGGAATGTGGAATGAACAAAATTGCACAAACTTCGAAATGGAACTAAGAGGATTCGTTCTCTCGATTGAAAGTCTGATGTTCTAACCACAATGCTACCAGCCCCCCCCCCTCCCCATTCAACACTGTGTTTATTCTGTTTAACACTGCCAGTGGCTGTCGCATGTTGGCACAACTGTTGAAGAGTGGATACTCGACTCGGACTCGGACTCGGCCCCGTCTCGCATGAACTAGTACAGGCCTGCGTCTGACAGCATCTATGCTGGCTATGCTGACTGTCCAACGGAAACAACTGAACAAATGAAACTACATCAACTGAACTAAAGCATAGCGCCAAAATACGGGTTTGCAGCCAGACTGTTTTCTGCGAGTCCACGAGGCGAGTGTGAGTCAGCTAAGCAAGCCTAACCATAGCCATATCCATGTACATCTACATGGATAATGGGAAGAACTATTCCGTGGACACCCAGTGGCAGTGAACAGCATCAGTCACTGAGAATTAAAAAGAATAAAATAAAGAAATTTTTTTTTTTTAAATAAAACTTTACTTGTAACGAAAATGTATCAGAATCACTGGCATTTCACATAACATTGACCCAGAAGTAATTTAATAATATATTCCCTTCTTCCAAGCCATCTCAGCGTAAAGTAACACGCGTACATTCTGCAGAATAAAATAGTATTAATCAAGATGGCTGCGCCCATAACAATTGTATACGCAGTTTATGTTATGCATAAATATTACATTTATTGATAATTATTTACTGGTTTATTGACACACAATATGTCACATTTATAGTCCTGTGTGACTACATCCAAAGATGTCGTTCAAACGCGAAGGCGATGATTACGGATCATTAAACATTTTAAAGGTGTGAGCGATAATATGCGATACAAATACTAGTATTTACTAACACAACATTTCCAACACCTGTTTTCCATTTAATCAATTAAATAGGTAATGGGTAGTTAATATATTATGCCTACATTTTAAACAATACCGTTGAATTATCAATTAAATGAGTGTAGTACGTAATCATGTCACACGTCTTGTTTATTCAAAGTAGTAACACTTGTATTATTATGTGACTCCTTGGAAGAACATTTCTGCTGATAAAATCTATCACAGACACCCTGATTGTACAGACCTAGTATAAATGCTTATCTAATATATACACATACATACATACATATATAAAAACACTAACTAGTACAGTAAAATACAATACAAGCATACACATATGGTACATGTAATTGTCTTTTTCTGTCCCCAAATAAGTTGCAACTGCTGTTGTTAGCAGTTTGCTTTACTACACAACTCCGTGAACATTTCTCAATATTGCTCTCAATGATATCACAAAACTTCATGTTTCTCTGACTTATGGCCACTTCTAAAATCTTTACAATTGGCTCCATGTTCAGTAATGCAGAATTTTCAAGGTCTAAGCATCTAAGCAGTCATTCTGGTCAACTGATTGTTCCTAGAGTGAAAACAAATGGAAGAACTACCGGTAAGGTTTTCTTGGTTTCCAAACCAACCAAATCCAAACTATTTGAAAACCTTTAGCTGTGCACATAATAATTTATGTACACATATTTTATACTGGATGCATATGTTGTACCCATCAGATGTTTGTGCAACATTCAAGACCGTCCCTGCAGTGTTGTTCAATCATTTGCAGAAAAAATTCTTTTTTAGAAAAGACGGGTTGCAGAGCTGCTGGTGGAGGCAATTCCTGAAGAAGAAGCATTTCTTATGAAAAATGGACTGTATGTATTATATAATGTAGAATTGTTGGCATGCATGAAAAGCTTTTACAAAATTGAATTGAACTGACTGGCTATTTGGCAGCTGAAAAATGCATTCAATTTTGAAATCCTACCTTGCAGTTAGCCTTGTTTTATAATCACCCAGTTATTTCTGTCATCTAAAAATGAGAACGTAATATAATTAATCTTAATGTTTATTGTTGGTACATGTAGGTTTGCATGCTTGGTGTGCCCCTATCGGCCCGTGTTTGATACAGTCAACATGCTTGCTGTGCATAGGAAGGGAAAGAAACATCTCAGTAGTAAGTTAAAACTTATTACTTTAGAAATCAGTACAAAGTTATGAGCAGCATCCACACAGAGAAGTCAAACTAAGCTGACTCCATAATTTTGGCTATGTGCACGATATAATTTGCTAATTGTTCCACCATTTCTACCATACTTGACTTGGTTGAAGACATGGACCAGTAGTCTGATATAACTTTTTGTTTTTATTTTCAATGCAAATGAAAACATTGTAAGAGAACAGTTTAATAAAACATGAACCTAAAACATTGCTCAACAACAAGATGCTGGTTGAACAGCAGTTGCCAAATGGTAACATGTGTGATCCTTGTTGCAGTTAGAATGTTTTCCCTCCAAAATATAATAAGTTAGCATCAGCTAATCATGTCTTGTGGTTATTGTTTTTTTCATCAAAAGTGCACTTCCTGTCTAGTAGTTCACTCACTGTTAGCATTCTCTTCTATTCAGATGCAGAACACGAACAACAGAAGAAACATGAACTGAATAATTTGTGGCAGAAACGACAGCACGAACAATTCATGACACACGGTTGTGTCTCACAGGCAAGTGTCACTTTTAACGGTAGACAATTTGCATATTTGTTGTCAGGTGCTGAACAGATTTTTGTGTTTAAAATGTCACCAATGTGATTGTTGCCACCTTCCACAATTTAAAGTCTAAACAGTAAAGGCCAGTTTCCACAATTTAAGGTCTAAACAGTAAAGGCCAGTTTCCACAATTTAAGGTCTAAACAGTAAAGGCCAGTTTGCACAAGCGTTTTTGTCTAATGTCTTGGCCGACATAGAGTCGTGCTATATCACACTACAAGAATCATCTGTGCAAACACCCATGTGAGAGTGATTAGCAAGGCCAATGTTTTGTATGATTGTGTCAATAGCTCTTCATGTATCCATCCACTCATGTATCCATTTGTTTATCATCGATGATGCAGGATAGATCCCTGTGGCAGAAGACATTGCAGTCAGACCAGCAGCATTCCCTGCTGTCAGCGGTGCCCTACGACAGGCGCTCCAAGGTGAAACACAAACCACATGAAAGACGACCTATATTGGACCTGACAGCTCAGGCTTCATCATCATCAGTGAACAGATTGTCGGCAGCACCAGAAGCAACAACCACACAATCACTTCCCGGTCAGCGAGGCAGTGGCAGAACAACATCATTTGCACCATACTCTTGTGAAGATAGTTCTGTCAGTTCAAAACCTGCACCACAGACTATTTCAGAATATAAAAAATTGTGCCGTGCACAATCAGCTCCTCCAAAACCACTTCGACCTTATACCAGGAATCACGGTCCAGGAACTAGCTTTGTTGCAGAACGAGTTTCACCTGCTCAACATGGAAACAGCAGAGAGCCACAATCACATGTGACAGTTGCAGCATCATCTCCATCACCATTGGGTATTTACAGTTCAGCCAATTTGAAATCGGGTGACGTTACTGGAAAACATAAGAAGGTGAATAGCCGTCTGCCTGTGTATGGACCAACCATCAATGAAGAGAGACAGAAACGTGCAGAAGCATATCTTCACCAGAGAGGGTAAATTCCGGTTACTGGTCATGCCGTACAGAATAGCACTGCTGTAGAAATGTTATTCAATTTACACGTGTGCTCAGTTTGACCAGAAAATCAATTTGATGCCAGGACTCAAAATATAATGTAATTATTAATTGTGTGTATATCTGCTATTAATTCACCCTTTCTTTGTGCACTGTAGTAAAACATTAAGGTGCTATTAAAAGTAATAAATAGTTATAGCAACATGTAGAAGAAATTAAGACACTACACACCTCACTTATGGATTTAATGTCTCTTTCCTCACAGTGGTCTCTTCACTTGTTAACCAATCATAATAATATGTCCCTAGCTTTGTTTCTGCTAGTGATCTTCACTGTCATGCTACCTACATTCTGGCTTATTCTAGGTCTTAAACTGTTATTCACTTTGTGTTCAAATCATTACTCTATTTACATACCCTTCATGAAATTTGCAACACTAAAATCGTAAAGTTAGTGTTAACGAGCTATCTCTCTCTTTGTAGTGGAGGCTGGAAGAAGGACAGCAGTGGGAAGTGGGTGAAAGATGAGGATGCTGAATTTGACTCTGATGAAGAACCTCCAGCCTTGCCATGATACTGGCTTTTGTGAATGTATGAAATTGGAACTCGGGATACATCCAAAATAAGACACTCTATCATGTAGATCTACAATGTTGTGAGTCGTGTAAATTATGTGTTGCATAGAAAATAAGATGCTTAATTGTGCAGGCATATATTTTAGAATACCAATTTGTTCTCATAACATTTTTTATCATCCATAAATGCATATTTACTGGTAATTAAAGCATGATACGCACTATAAAGGCCATGATACCAAAATCTTCCTGAAAAAAAGATGACAACATTTGACGACCGTTTTGTGATCATCTATAATAATAAAGTAGTTTGTGACTATGTCTGTTCCGTTGTATCTCACATGTATGGGACTGACATTTTGTAGGCTTGCTGGAGGCGGTGGTGGTGGTTCATGCATAAAAAATTGTTAACAACGCTAGGCATGTTTCTACCATTGTTAACAACGCTAGGCATGTTTCTACCATTGTTAACAACGCTAGGCATGTTTCTACCATTGTTAACAACGCTAGGCATGTTTCTACCATTGTTAACAACGCTGTGCATGTTTCTACCATTGTTAACAACGCTATGCATGTTTCCACCATTGTTAACAACGCTATGCATGTTTCTACCATTGTTAACAATGCTGTGCATGTTTCTACCATTGTTAACAACGCTATGCATGTTTCTACCATTGTTAACAACGCTATGCATGTTTCTACCATTGTTAACAACGCTATGCATGTTTCTACCATTGTTAACAATGCTAGGCATGTTTCTACCATTGTTAACAACGCTAGGCATGTTTCTACCATTGTTACATGATCTACGTCAAACGTCTACCGAACACTTCATGAAACCGGCAGTTATATGTAATTTCTGTGGCGCGAAGATTTCATTGCTATTAGCATTGCACTACCAAAGCTAGACTGGGTAGTGCAAGGAGTTATAAAGGAGTTATAATCCTGGCATTTTCTCCCATGCAATGCCGGGTAACTGGGCTAGTTAGTGTATAAAGCAGAATTCTATGCATATACGTTATTTTATTATTCTGTAGGGATGTTATTGCCAATTTGTATATGTGTAGACTTTAAATGCCATAAAACCCAAATGTTTCCAAATACTGACTAAGAGTGGCAAAATGCGAGCATGTTTATTTGTTTATTTATACTGTATAAAAGAAAACAGGAGTCATGTATGCGTGTACTTTATTTATGTACTTCATTTTCTTATCCTGTAAGAATGTCATTGCTAGTGATTACAACGTAAAATAGACAAAACACGATTTCAACAATTATACATAATATATTTACACCCTTTATGACCTACAGAAAAGTGAACAATAAACTATAAAAGATGTTGAAGTAATTATTGAATGACTGCTGTTGGTTTTATTGGTGGAATGTCTTCTCTCCAACTTCTATGAATTACATTGGATTACAACCATGGAAAACAACATTTCTGTGGCAAGTCCAGTAGTACACTGTATACTGGTTTCTAGGCAACACAGACTTAAATATAGAAATGTTGTGCAACGTTTCTCATAATTTTGTGCATGGTGTTGGCAATGGTCATAACTGTACATAAGTAAGTCAATGCTGTAATCCTGAACATGCCCATTTACACAGTAACTTATGCATTATTACACAGGCACATATATATTTACAAACACTTATAAAACAGTAATGTAACGATGAACTGTTATATACGGCAGAAAGTAACTGTATTGTACAAGGTCGTACTCGTCCACATATAACGAGATATGAAAACCAAAAAAGCATAAAATCTTCTATAATACTGGTTGAAGCAAGTGTTGCTTGATGTGGGGGGGGAGTAAAATTTGGATCTTTCGAAACTTATTTCTGTTATACCATGTAATGGTGTGGGAGACAAGGTTGTTGGTGTAGTTGCCATTTTGTTGCAAATATGTTTGCCTCATTTATTGATTCATGTCTCATTTTCATGTGTGATGAAACATTGTTACAAGTGAGGGTTTATATGTTCATGGGTTAGCCAAATCAGGAAAGCATGTACAGTCAAATGGGATGGACAGGAGCAAAAAGTTCAGGAAGCACAAGATCTCTCAGCTGCCAAGATTCTGTGATGGAGCAGTATCTATCATGGCTCCAGTCCAGTGACCACCCACCACGCTATGATTTCCACCATATGTCCAAGCCTCTGTAGTGTGCAACACACTACATGTCTACTGTTTACAATGAAATATTTTCCTTGTCAGTACTTTTGAAAAGAATCAGTGAAACACTTAGAAACAATTTAAGGACCGTTAAGATGTTACAGAGTCAACTTGTTATCTTAGCAGAAAAGGCAGAACAGTTGACTTATCTGCAGTTTTACAACACATTATCATAGATGGAGAATATGCTAGTTCCATGCCTACATCACAGTTATAGATTGTGGAATGACATATAAAGTTGCAAACACAGATAAACATACAGGGGCACTATTTAGTCACTGTTAAGGTGCGTGCTCACTACTGTTTTGCTGTGTAACATATTGCAACTATGAACAGTCAAAAGTTGATTGCTCCTTAATCGGAATTTCTTTCTGGTCCTGCAACATGGTGTGGATGGAACAGATGCTTACTGGAACACACAACTGTATGTCTTCTTTTTATGGCTGCCAGGTGATCACTCTGATGGCAATGAGGGCGGCCTTCACCACGGCCGGCACCATGTCACTCGTTCTCTGCTGTATCTGCATGAAACATGAATTGTTATCATTATAATGAATTGTTATCATTATAATGTGGTGACATCTGACTGCAGATAAGCCTCTTCTGTTCATTCACACATACTACCTTGCTTTTTTTAATGGTCAGCACTATCACATGCTGTCAGCAAAATTATGGCAACCATTATCTGAATAATATTATCCTCTGTTAATATTATCCTGCCTTCCTTGTGGAAACTGCCAAATTCTGCAATCTGTCTGCAGAAAATCAAAACAGACTTGCCCTGTCATTGAGTCATCATGTGCCAAAGCATTTCATTTATCTGTCGTGAACAATGAAGTAAACTAGTGACCCATACGTAACATAGCCACTAATTTGTACTTGCCTTTTCAACATGATCAAGTAGTGCCTTCCTGCCTTCTGGTGTCTCAGCCAGACAGGTCAGTGCCTGGGCAAACACAAATGAAAGTTGTAAAATCATTTTAATCATGACTGACATAGAAATTTTTCAAATTATGGATCCATTTATTTTATAACTACTTCAGTAACTAAATCCATAGAAATTGTTTTTCTATTATGTTTTAGCTACAAGATTGTTCATCATCTTATGAAGGCTGATACACAGATATTACATGTACAAGCTGAGATTGTTGAGTATCATCATTATATATAACTTTGAGGCCTTTATGCACATTTGAGTCGGCAACAATAAAAAATTACACCTTTTTGTTCTTGACGATAAATTTGCTAGAGAAAACTGAGAATTAAGATGAAAGCAAAATGTGGTTGCATTGTAAACTGCTTTACAGAACAACAATTTCTATAAGACAACCTGACAGAGGACTCTCAGTATGACCTATTTTGAGGACATTAACTTTCACGTACTTTGAGTGCATTCAGTTTGACCTCACTGGTGGTGTCGTCCACAAGAATGACAAGTGGTAGGATTGCCTCGGCCTCGAGAGCGGTGTATTTCCCTTTCGTTGTTATTGTGATCCTGGTAAAGATGTCGATGAATAACAATGTATAACCACAGAACAAACTACAGGGAGGAGTAGTTAAAATGGGTGACATAACAATAAAAGTACACTTATTTAGCACCAAATGTTTCTTGAATGACCATAATAAAAGTCCACAACTAAAAGGGTCTAATGCCCAGTCAAAAATGTGCCAAAAAGGAGTCTGCATAGGCAATCTGTAACAAAGACAGTGTTCCTAATAGTTGATATGTTGATTAAAATACTGTTTTAAAGCCCTCTTAAAAGTGTGTTGTTTACCACAGTGACACCGGCAAGTCATTCCTGAGATCCGCAACAGCAGCAATGAAACTCGCCAAAAAATTATAAACGCTCACTGGATATCCACAGTTTAAGTTGAAAATGATAAGAAATATTTCAGCAGCAACCAATACTCAGAGACAACAATGTTTATTTGGTTGCGGGTGGGGTGCTGTGGGTAAACTCACATCATGATGGCCCCAGCAGCGTTGGCCCGCACATCCACATCGTTTGAATCAAGGAGTTTGACGAGTAGCGGCATGCACTTCACCTCTACTGCCTTGTTCTTCCCATCCAGGGGAACGCTACAACAGGTAAACAACAGTGTTGTAGCGTATAAACAACAGTGTTGTAGCATGTACACAACAGTGTTGTAACATGTAAACAACAGTGTTGTAGCATGTAAACAACAATGTTGTAGCATGTAAACAACCGTGTTGTAGCATGTAAACAACTGTGTTGTAGCAGGTAAACCAATGCTGTAGCATGTAAACAACAGTGTTGTAGCATGTAAACAACAGTGTTGTAGCATGTAAACAACAGTGTTGTAGCATGTAAACAACTGATGTAGCACGTAAACAACATTGTTGTAGCATGTAAACAGCAGTGTTTTAGCATGTAAACAACAGTGCTGTAGTATGTAAACAATAGTGTTGTAGCAGGTAAACCAATGCTGTAGCAGGTAAACCAATGCTGTAGCATGTAAACAACAGTGTTGTAGCATGTAAACAACAGTGTTGTAGCATATAAACAACAGTGTTGTAGCATGTAAACAACAGTGTTGTAGCAGGTAAACCAATGCTGTAGCATGTAAACAACAGTGTTGTAGCATGTAAACAACAGTGGTGTAGCATGTAAACAACAGTGATGTAGCATGTAAAAAACAGTGTTGTAACATATAAACAACAGTGATGTAGCATGTAAACAACAGTGTTGTAGCATGTAAACAACAGTGTTGTAGCATGTAAACAACAGTGTTGTAGCATGTAAACAGCAGTGTTGTAGCATGTAAACAGCAGTGTTGTAGCATGTAAACAACAGTGTTGTAGCAGGTAAACCAATGCTGTAGCATGTAAGCAACAGTGTTGTAGCATGTAAACAACAGTGTTGTAGCATGTAAACAACAGTGTTGGTAAACCAATGCTGTAGCATGTAAACAACAGTGTTGTACCATGTAAACAACAGTGTTGTAGCAGGTAAACAACAGTGTTGTAGCAGGTAAACCAATGCTGTAGTAGGTAAACCAATACTGTAGCATGTAAACAACAGTGTTGTAGCATGTAAACAACAGTGTTGTAACATGTAAACAACAGTGTTGTAGCATGTAAACAACAGTGTTGTAGCATGTAAACAACCGTGTTGTAGCATGTAAACAACTGTGTTGTAGCAGGTAAACCAATTCTGTAGCATGTAAACAACAGTGTTGTAGCATGTAAACAACCGTGTTGTAGCATGTAAACAACAGTGTTGTAGCATGTAAACAACAGTGTTGTAGCATGTAAACAACAGTGATGTAGCATGTAAACAACATTGTTGTAGCGTGTAAACAGCAGTGTTTTAGCATGTAAACAACAGTGCTGTAGTATGTAAACAACAGTGTTGTAGCAGGTAAACCAATGCTGTAGCAGGTAAACCAATGCTGTAGCATGTAAACAACAGTGTTGTAGCATGTAAACAACAGTGTTGTAGCATGTAAACAACAGTGTTGTAGCATGTAAACAACAGTGTTGTAGCATGTAAACAACAGTGTTGTAGCATGTAAACAGCAGTATTGTAGCATGTAAACAGCAGTGTTGTAGCATGTAAACAACAGTGTTGTAGCAGGTAAACCAATGCTGTAGCATGTAAACAACAGTGTTGTAGCATGTAAACAACAGTGGTGTAGCATGTAAACAACAGTGTTGTAGCATGTAAACAACAGTGATGTAGCATGTAAACAACAGTGTTGTAACATATAAACAACAGTGATGTAGCATGTAAACAACAGTGTTGTAGCATGTAAACAACAGTGTTGTAGCATGTAAACAACAGTGTTGTAGCATGTAAACAGCAGTGTTGTAGCATGTAAACAGCAGTGTTGTAGCATGTAAACAACAGTGTTGTAGCAGGTAAACCAATGCTGTAGCAGGTAAACCAATGCTGTAGCATGTAAGCAACAGTGTTGTAGCATGTAAACAACAGTGTTGTAGCATATAAACAACAGTGTTGTAGCATGTAAACAACAGTGTTGTAGCATGTAAACAACAGTGTTGGTAAACCAATGCTGTAGCATGTAAACAACAGTGTTGTACCATGTAAACAACAGTGTTGTAGCATGTAAACAACAATGTTGTAGCATGTAAACAACAGTGTTGTAGCAGGTAAACCAATGCTGTAGCAGGTAAACCAATGCTGTAGCAGGTAAACCAATACTGTAGTATGTAAACAACAGTGTTGTAGCATGTAAACAACAGTGTTGTAGCATGTAAACAACAGTGTTGTAGCAGGTAAAACAATGCTGTAGCATGTAAACAACAGTGTTGTAGCATGTAAACAACAGTGCTGTAGTGTTATTCAAACAACATGAAACAAATAGTAGGCTGATAATGTTATGGTTTCGGACATGCCTGCTCAATGGAACAATGCAGGAGTAGCAAAGCCAGTTGCAAATTTTTTGGATGCCCCATTGAGGTGGCTATGGCTTTAAACATTCCTAGCACACACAAAGGGCATGGTTTCAGATAAGTGCAGGCAGAGAACAAATGCTATCTTAGAGCAGGAGCTGCAACCTGTATTGAATTCAAAGTAAGCTCATCACACCCCACCATAGTTTGATTTGAGCAGAACTTCTGAGTGTTTTTCCAATTGCCACATGGCAGACCCTCTGTTCAAATTTGGACAAATGTTCTCACTTCAGAGCTTAAAATGGTGTAAAGATGTATGTTTAGCTACTACAAAGACTTTGAGTTCATATACAATTCTATGGTTGGATTGAGGACCACATTGGAAATGAAACCAGATCGCACCAGCACAAGAAAATGAGGTTCAATTAATTTTATTTCAGTTCCAATTCAAATTCAACTTACTAAAAATCTTTCAATTCAAATTCCACTTGGTGAAAATCTTTCAATTCAAATTCAGGAATTGATTTGAGTTGAGGGAGGGATGTCTATCTAAAGGGTTTCATTTACAAAGCCAAACTGGTTAGTTAAATATTACCAATCATTCAAATATATCTATACAGTCTGGTTAGAAACATGGTCATTCAGCTGTACACAGACATAAATGATGATGAAGTCCAAGCTGAAATGTGCATTAAACCACACAGATGAAAACTTATCAAGTATGTATGAAATGAAATAGGGCTCTGGCGAATTTCACACTATCAACTGCATATACCAGTTAGTTAATTAAACGATTAGTCTTAGATAGCTTGGACTGTTGATCCCTACTAAACTTTATTTGGCAGATATCTCCATGTATAACTGGATCACGGACATAGAAGCCTTACCTTAGAGCCATGATGTCGCGAGCTGCTTTGGCCTGGATTTTCATTTGTGGATGTTCCAGCAGGAATGTGAAGACAGACATAGCGTCGCTCTCAAGTGCAGCTGTCGTGTTCACTTTGAGGCAGAAGTGAAGTGTATCTAGGATGATAGTCTAAAACAAATATGAAAATCTGTCATAAATCTGTTTTTTGCAAAATGCAATAACCTAGTGTATTAGGTGTGGTGCAATATCATTGTGGTTAAAAGTTAAAACATACGACTCTGAATCGAGAGGACGTGATCGAATCATCTTGCATCTTGGCCAATTTTAATCACTCTTGTCTCAGTTCACTCAGCTGTACAAATGACTACCTGGCTATAGACAGAAGTAGATACGAGACAAATCAAGTTGGTGTTGGGACATAAATCTAGACTAGAAATGTCACAATTAGTGTTATCAAAACTTAAAAGTTTGAAAACCAATTGATTCTCAAATGTCCTGAAATGCCCGTTAACATCACTGTATGGGCTCTGTTGAATAGCAAGTAAGAACGTGTCTCATAAAACAAGTCCAATGAATAATTACCAAACCTGGCAAATTACATGCATAAGTATCATTAAAATGAGCCAAATTATTCAAAACGTCCTCTCAAGTTTTTTCTGAAAGTGTGCAATGCTAACCTTAATTTCATCATGCTCACTAGTCAGTTTATCAACCAGTTGCGGAACTAGTTTTGCATCTACGATGCCTTCAGCACCTGAAAAGAAAACAATAATATAAATAAAAAACAATAATAGTCAATAAGATAATGTTGCTAATAAATATGTTGTTGGTGACAAATGGTAATTCTGAATAAATATCTTGTTAATTTATTGAAATGAGCCCACAATGTGGAAAATAATTATTTTACAAAAGTATTGTTTGTTTCATGTTCAACAAATATACTTTCTTGTCGTGGCCTCTCAGGGAACAAAGCAAAGCAATAAAAGAACAAAGCAAAGAAATAAAAAAATGCAAAATAAACCAAGCATATACTTTTGAAAGAATTGTAGATACTTGCAAATTAAAATATTGCAAATTTTCCTTAGCAATATTAAAAATTGAGTATTGCCATATGCAATACACAGAGTAATGCATCCATAACTTGGACAAACATGCTCACACAGGATATGCACACATAACACACAAGATATGTACATAAATATCCAAAACCTGCAATGATATACATGCATTGTTACTATATACCTATGCCGGTGTGAGAGACCATCTCGAAGGCAAGATGTGTATTCTTGCGCACAATGTCCTTTGGATCGTTAAACAATGCGGATAGTGGAATGATGATGTCATAGTCGATGAATGCGTCTCTTCCAATTGTATGACCTACAATATGTATCATACAAATGTTCAAACAACCTGGCTCTGCTCACCAAAATTCACTCTCACACATACAGCCAGTTAGTGTTTGCCCTCAGGAACAATCCACTGACAGGTATTTGTTGCTTAATTCATTGGGAGTTTCAACCTCCCTCTCAGACAAATATGAGAAACAAATAGTTATTTGCTAGTATGAAGTGTATCTGAATGTAACACGAGCATCAAATTTACAATTGCAACTTTTCCAGTCAATCATTTTGATTTAGCCAACAAATATGTGCTTTGATTTCTGACTATGACCTCAGTTGGGTCTACAGAATGACAGGAGCACAAAGGGAGGACAGAAGGATGATGAGTGACCAGAGGGAAGAGATTGGGAGGATGAGTGACCTGAGGAAAGAGATTGGGAGGATGAGTGACCTGAGGAAAGAGATTGGGAGGATGAGTGACCTGAGGAAAGAGATTGGGAGGATGAGTGACCTGAGGAAAGAGATTAGGAGGATGAGTGACCTGATGGAAGAGATTGGGAGGATGAGTGACCTGAGGAAAGAGATTGGGAGGATGAGTGACCTAAGGAAAGAGATTAGGAGGATGAGTGACCTGAGGGAAGAGATTGGGATACAATTAACGGCTTAACGGGAAGAATAATAAGAAGTTGGATGATGTTGACAGGCCACATGGTTTTACCAAGGAGAGCAGAGGTTGTGAAACAGTGAGTCTGCAGAAAAGGCTGCTGACAGGACGCTCTAAAAAATGACAACAACCAAAGCAGTACAAGAACTAGTCAGCCATACCCATTTATAAAGGAAACTATGAGGAAGAACAACCCTAGCCTTACCTGCCATCACAAACAGACACTCAGTGGCCTTTTGCCGAATTGTTTCATCGTCATCGACAAGCAAAGTTTTCAGTGTCTTGACCAGCCCTGCGCAAAATTACAGTTCTTTTAGATCCACATACACACCAGTTCATGTCTACAATTCTCTGTTAGCACTTTAGCAGTATATAATTATACTGTATATTCCATCCTGAAAGAACAGGCAACTTTTATGGAAATGGCTCGTCAATCCTCCGGCCCTGGCCAACCAATGATGATATGTTGTAGTTTAAAATGTAAAATGTTCAAAAGTTATAAAAATCACGTTGTCTTGATAGTCCAATATGGTGCATGTTTAGAGAAGAATAGTTTGTGACAATAACATTGGAGCATACAGCATGTTCTGTCATGTATAATGCCATGAACATTTCACCTTGTTGCTGTGCAGATACTTGAGTAACAAACAAAATGTTCACTGATAAAAAAAACAACAAGTTATCAATTACAGACTTTCAAATGTGAACACCGACCTTCTCTGATGGCAGACGCAATGTGTTCTGGGTCATGGAGGTAGTCACACAGTGACATAATCGCTCTTTGTCTGGTCAACAGTTTTGTGTCCAGCAGTTCCCGATTCTGGTAACAAAGTTAACCAAGCTACTATTGCAATATGTGATTTGGTTCATTGTAATCAATGGTAAATTAGCCACGACACTGTCAAATATGACCCATCTGCGGTACAAAGTATGCTTTGATACTAACCAATTTTCTAATAATGGTTAATAATATCACACCCAGCGATACAAGTACATCCAATCATATTTAGTACCCCTCACACCTGGGTAGCAAGAACATATGTACAAATATACCACATATTTGACAACTTACCATCCGGGGTAATGCCCTATGGCCATAGGCCAGAGGGGCCCGAGAAACATCAATGTGTGGAGGGTACTTGGCCGATATCAGGGTCTCACCCATGGTGCTTCTCTGAGGTGTTGGATGTTATCTGGATTGTTCTGAAAACAACCACATTCAAAATGAATTTTTTTTTACATTTGTTCACTCACAGGTAATGCTATATTTATGTAGAGTACTTATACATTTAATTCAAAGAATGATATACAAATAACATCTTACCGATATGATATGTCAAACTTGCATATAAATAAAAAATTGTGTTGTGTATTTGTTTGTTAGTTGACAAGAGTCAACATGATTCAGGTATAGCATAAATTTTTATGTCAGCATTTATTGCTGGTGGAAGCGAAAATTACCAATTATAAAAAGGCAGTATTGAAAGAACATGTCATCGATAGAGGTTCCATTAAATCCACTTTTAAAAAATAAAATGAATTTTGGACAGCATTATTCTTAACTTATGCCTACTTTATTTAGCAATGTAGATCACATTAGGTCTGTGATGTGGTTATATAGCTTTATTTGTGGTTAAACATTATCAACGTTTTAAACAAAAAACTAATTCTGTAGTAAGATTGAGTATTAGTTGGGAGATGCAATGTTTGGAGATCCCATTCAGATCCAGGTAAAATGTCGGTGAACATTATTTACAGTGCTTTGTTCAAGTAGTAATTGAATACATCTGGTGGCATGTTTACACAATAGGTCAATGGCCTGTCTTTCGCTCATCTAGGTTATTTTGAACATTATTGAAATGCAATAAACATATACATAATCATAGTAGTTACTTGACAATAACCATGCATAAATATAAAATTACGATTTTTGTGATGAAAACCATAACCAAACTAGGGTGGTCCTTATATAAGGGTAAAATAATGAAAGTTCCTTTTGGGACACCACTCAATTCTTTTACAATCAATGAAAAAACTAGACTGCCAAAATGTCATTTGAATTAAATGTTATGGGGTCGCTACCAAATTTGAAGTCCATGACCATAAGTTCCCATACTATCCTAAAGATGTTTCTACAATACCACACATATGAATTAAAAGTTATTAAAAAATTAAAACTTCTTTATTTGACACTAAAGGAGAATGCCTTGATGAAATCCAGGTCATTTCTTGCTGCTGAGGTTGGAAGCTGGGCATTGTACAAGGTGTGGACGTATACTGTGACAACAAAGACATATATACATTGCATGGTCTTCTATTCCCTCGCAATGAGTTTGAACTGTGAACAAAACATGAACACACTGACAGCGTATTGCTACTTTGCCATCCACCTGGCACGATGCATAGCATCTTGAGCCATAAACCGGACATCCAGTTTGGACTGATCTCCAAGGAAAATAATCACCAGCGCTAGAAGTTATTTTTATGGTCTCTAGGTTGCTGATTTTGCAGCTGTTCTCCAGCAAACAATAACATTTCTTGCTGTACTCTAGAAAGATCGCTTGCTGTAGACCCTATGCATTCATATCAATAATCAGCCAACATGTATTGAATCTGACTAAGATTGTGACTTCCCAAAATAACATACAAATTGTGGGTCGGTAGTTTGACGATACTGTCAAAGAGCACAACTATTACAATATCCAAGTCAAAAATTAAATCTCCTGCTTTTATGTATAATCAGGAAACTAATTTACAGAGCAAGAGTCGGAAAGGCAAGACTAGTTTTAGTCTTGCTTATCTGACTCTTGCTTGCCATCATAAATTCGCAGTGGCATTAAATTGCTGTGCTGAACCTAGTTTGGTCTATGCAGCCCCACTGCTCTTTAAATTCATTCAGATGATTTATTGCCAAGTAACATTAAAAAAAATTAACAAGGAATTTGTGGCGTAAGAACTCACCCTGCCACCCCAGAAGCAGCCATCCAATTACACACATACCACTCACTCTTGCCTATATAAGAGAAAAAATTTACATGTGAAATCAGAAACATTACAGAAGAGACGCAACTATGCTAAAACGTGTATAAGTTAATAACAAAGCCAACTGCCAACACATTTTAAAGAAATTCACCAGTCTCCAGGCATAAAAGTACCAACCTGGTAGGGTAATATTAATACAATAATAATTTTCATGAATGCACCATTGCAACTGTATGAACATTACCTAAGAAACAGTAAAAATGCATACATGTAGTTAGATGAGTAAAATGGACATGGCGACATAGGAACACAACTGGACTGGCACAGTGTTATGGCACAAGGAAAACCTCTCAGTTCAAGCGTCTCACAGCCTGCGGGTAAAAGCTGTTCTTAGGCCTAGTTGTTCTAGTCTTGATTCTTCTGTAGCGTTTACCAGAGGGAAGAAGCTCAAAGAGATGGTTGACTGGGTGGGTTGTATCCCGTACAATGCTCCTGGATTTACGCATGCAGTGAGCATGGTAAATAGACTATATGGATGACAACTCGCTCCCAATGGCTTCTAGCTGCTGTCTCTCCTCTTAACCCGCGCAGCCAAATCACACTATGATTGAAACCCCTGAAGAGTAGTATCTTGGGGCCACCAGACCATCGCAGGCAAACAGAGAAAGCAGTCAACAGGATCAGTTCGAAAATATGACTGAGAGTGAGATTGGGATTTAATACATTCTTGTGCGCTCTTTTACGTAGGGTCGGGGAAACATCAAAAGTGGATGGTCCAGGTATAGCAACATTATCTTCTTCCATGCTGATGTCCTCTTGGTATCTTCAAAAGTCGATGAAATGAGAACTGTTGCTTCACTATCTAGCTTGCACCACTCTTTCCCACTCATCTGACGACGCTGTCAATCTTTGTGACATTTTCTAGTAATTGCTTCCTTTTTGATTAAAGGATGGCATCAATATCCAAGCTTCGAAACGCCGGAGGTGGAATCAAACCACTGTCCTCTCGAACGACAGGCGGATGCTCTAACCATTAGGCCACCGTTCCTGAGTAACATCGGTAGTTTCATCTATTATCACCCACAGCGCTTGCAAAATGATCGAAGTGCCCTTTTAATCAACGCAAAACACATTAAGTTGGATTTCGATCGACATATTATTGGGCATCGTGAACAGTGTGGCCTTTCTAGTGGCCTCTTGTCTGCCTATTGCTTTACGGAAAGAAATGAGTAAACTTCAACTTACGTTACGGATTTATTTCCAGAGGCGTTGCTAGGGTTACACCTCGTAAACCAATCAGATGCTTTCTTAGAAATCCTAGTGCAGAAGTATTATAATATAGTTTCGAATAACATCCATATTTTGTATTACAAAAATAAAAATATTATTATAGAATAAAGAATCTCTTTAAAATAAGTGATACAAATGTCTTGTCATTTAAACAAATTTACATGTTC
This sequence comes from Lamellibrachia columna, assembly GCA_963662155.1. Taxonomy (NCBI): domain Eukaryota; kingdom Metazoa; phylum Annelida; class Polychaeta; order Sabellida; family Siboglinidae; genus Lamellibrachia; species Lamellibrachia columna. Next base: position 44,095,241 of record OY759271.1, read on the forward strand.
AGTTGTATCAAATTCGAAACTAAGCTATGCATCAAATTTTCATGCAATGAGCGCCATTTCGGAAAACATTTAGTAGGTAAAGTGAGTTGCGATTTGTTTATTTTTCAATGACATTACCATACGGTTTGTGCATTTGTAAATTACTTGTTACTGCGCCATTATTAAGTTAAATAATCATATATTAGTATGCTTGTACAAATAAAAGTTAACATAGTATAAACATGTGTACGTTCTGTGCAGTTTATCAAGTTCTTGCCTGTCTCGGCGACAGTGTCAGTCTCTTGCCCTGGATCATGTGGATGGAATTGCCATTAGGCTTTGTTTTAAAGTTTAATTATATAAATTATAATGGCAATGTTTAACACTGCTTCCTCAACTGATTGATCCTATCGCAAATCTGGTTCATTGGTGTCCAAATATGTAGTATGTGAGTAGTTTATGTAACACCCGCAGTCGATTTATTATAAAAAGTATATTTTTGTTCAAATCATCGAAAGAATTGACTTCAGTTGTTAGATCTGGTAAGGATCAAAATAGTGGATGTCCAAAATGGTAAACACTGTGTGGGTCAATGCTGATCATGGGTGTAACTTCCATCCTCTCGCCGATCACATGACAAAGTTAAAAAATTTCACCAAGGAAGAAAATCATGATTTTTTTAGCATTTCGATTTTCACTTCAGTAAATGCTTGGACAAGCATTAACTAATTTAATAGTTTGTCTGATGATTTCACAAAAAGTACATACAAAAATTGCACAAACGAGCTAGAATGTTGCAGTAGATACTAGGTAGGTTTGTTTTTTTGCAAAATTAAGTTGAAATGAGACTAGCAAAAAAATTGCATTGATTAAGCATCTTTAAAAAATGAAAGGGTAAAAACGTTACTATTTTGCATTGATATTCAAGGTACTCTCATACTGACATACAGTGACATAATTAAAATACGTAGACACAGCTGCACCTATTTCTGTAAGTCGTGAAACCAACACATGTAAAGTTAAACCACTGTTTTGGGAAAAGCCAAGACATTTCAATAAAATAGTACTTAACATTTTATATATTTAAAATTATATATATTTTAATATTTTTTATTATATTTAAAATTATATATATATTTTAATTATATATATTTTTAATTATATATTTATTATTTGCAATCTTTTTAAAATTATTATGCCCATCCCACCCTTATGAGATGTTTGCCAATTTAAAAAAAAATGTATTCACACTGGTCACTTCTAGCATTTCAATAGATAATTTGTTCCACTCATTTATCGCCCTCAGGCTCTGCAAAAATTTATACTTTCATAAATATCCAATCGACTACACTGTTCCTTTACTACTGCTACTTCAGGTCTTAGAACTAGTTCTGCTTTCCTTAGATGTGAAAACAATATTTCAAACTCTCAATATTTTCATAACCATTCAGTTTCTTAAAACATTTATTTGATATCCTCATTTCTAGTTTAACAAGATTTAACAAGATTGCCATCTCGAACAACAAGTTCCAGATGGAAAGTGGACAAGGAAGCTATTGGCTTATCGAGAGTCCAACAATTTTCTCATCTATATGTAGCCCGCCCTTATCAGATATCTGTCAATTCTATTTTTAAACATATTCACACTACTAGCATTAATACAATCATTTGGCAATTTGTTCCATTCATTTATCACCCTCTGTGAGAAAGAGCACTTTCTCATGTCCAACCTACACTGCTCCTTAACTAATGCTGCTTTTTGTCCTCTGGTTCTACTGCCTTCTTTAAGTTTGAAGAACATATTCCTATCAACATCCTCATAACCGTTCATTATTTTAAACACTTCTATTTGGTCTCCTCTTAGTCTCCTGGTCTCTAGTGTTGTCAAACCACATTGTAATAAGCGACTTTCGTAACTAAGGTCTCTCAATTCTGGAATCATTTTAGTTGCTCTTCATTGTATTCTTTCTAGCTTGTCTATGTCTTTTTTACGATTATGGCCTCCATGCTTGAATACAATATTCCAAAGGTGGTCTAACTATTGCTTTGTACAGGGGTACAATTAGATGTTTCTCCTTATACATGATAGTACTCCTAATTAGCCCTAGAATTTGATATCCTTTTGAAGCAGCAATCCCACATTCCTCTGAAACTTTCATGTCAGCACTAAATGTTACTCCTAAATCCTTTTCTTGTGTGGTTCTACCTAGTACAGCATCCCCCGTTTTATATTCCTCGTCCATATTTCCATGTCCTATGTGTATACATTTACACTTCCCAAAATTTAATAACATTTGCCATTTTTCTGACCATTTAATACATTTTTCTAGATCATCCTGTAAACCTTGTTTATCTGTATCATTAGTAACCTTTCTGAATACTTTTGTGTCATCTGCTTATCTGTATCATTAGTAACCTTTCTGAATACTTTTGTGTCATTTGCAAATTTGAGTACGTTGCTAGATATGTCATCTTCCAAATCATTTATATATATTAAAAACAGTATACTGATCCCTGTGGTACCCCACTCAAAACAGATTTCCAGTTTGAAATCTCACCATCTACTATTACTCTCTGTCTTCTGTGTGTAAGCCACTTTTCTATCCAGTTGATTACACCATTACCATGGGCTAAGTTTAAGTAACAATCTTTGATGTGGCACTTTATCGAAAGCTTTCTGAAAATCTAAGTAGACAACATCCACTGGTGACCCGTCATCTACCCACTTTGTAATTTCTTCCAAAAAACATAACCTTTCTTTTAGGAATCCATGTTGAGATGTATTTATTAATTTATGTTTTACAAGGAATTCCACCATGTGGTCTCTAATTAATGTTTCGAGTAATTTACATACAACTGATGTTAAACTCACTGATCTGTAATTTTCTGGCTTCTTCCTCGATCCCTTCTTAAATAGCGGCGTAATGTTTGTTTCTTTCCATTCTGAAGGAACTATTCCTTCTTCTAGTGACAAGTTAAAAAAAATTAGTTGTTCATTGTTAAACTACTTAAGGTTTGTAACCACGTCTGTAGTGACAGTATCATGATCAACCAAATGGTGCTCAATCACAGTAGTTTGACTGCTCGGTCAGTTGCTTATTTGCTGCACACTCGTATAAGCCATTTAAAAAAAATTTGTCAACTTTAACATATCCTCCCCCTCCTAACTGCAGCGATGAAACTTACATTATTGTGTGTCATTACAACTACCAAATTATGTTGCCCCATCAGCAACTGACTATTTTAAATAAAATGTTGTCTAGCTCTGTAAGTATACTTTGCAGTCGTGCCACATCGTACGGATTTCCCGTATGTTATACAGATTATGAAGGTTTTGAGATTGATCACATTTTCATACGGATTTGTTACAGATTGAGGGGAAAATCGTAATAAGATATGTTTCCAGTGTTTTAGTAACGATATAATGTATAACCGACGAATCGCAAACCACTGTTGGTGATTGCAACGGAAGTAAGCAAGTTTCAAGCGGAACCTAGCGGATTACATTTGATTTTAATATGTTTTCTCGCCCGATAGATGGCAGCACTCTATTTTAATCAAATTGAACCAATGAGAACGTCCTATTGAATTTTTTTAAATATCGCTCACATGCAACATGGCTCCGCCACCTAAACGATGCTGCAAGTGCTCCAGAAAGTTTAATACCGATTGGAAAAGGCAGTTTGGGGAATGATCGTTGAATCAAAACTTGGCGATCACTTTGCAACATGAAAGAGCACCTGAAGTCGAAAATGCACCAGACGAACGAGCGGCTGCACGATACTCACGCGACCTCAAGGCTTTTTTCAAACTGAGTGAGGCCAGCGGTAACCACCACCAACGTCACCATGGTCGAAGTACTGTTTAGTTACTTCGTGGCTGAACACAACCTACCTGATGGCCAAGGTCATGATACTACTCTTGTCTCTCCCGCACAGCAATGCCGAAGTCAAGTGCCTCTTCTCGATTCTGCGCAAAGTGCACACAGACTCTCGCTACAGACTGCACGCAGATACCATCACTGCATACCTCCAGTGCAAAATGAACATTGACAGCTGCTGCCATGAACTGGGCATCTCGACAGAGATGCTGAAGCTCGCCAAGTCAGCCATCAATTAGATTTAGAAATAAATTCTCTCAAGATACACATATGAAATATATATATATGCCACATTTTTTTGGTTCCAATCATCTGTATTTTCAACCAGAAAATCTGTATAAATCTGTATCAACTATAAATCAATTATATATATATATATATATATATATATATATATATATATATATATATATAATCGATTTATAGTTGGTACAGATTTATACAGATTTTCTGGTTGAAAATACAGATGATTGGAACCAAAAAAAATGTGGCATGCCTGACTTTGAGATTGCTATATTGCAATAATTATTATAATACTGTAATTATTTTTGGAGTTGATCTGTTAATGCAATATATGCAGCAAAGTTATGGTTCAAATTAACACTTGGACAGAAGTGTATTTAATGGTATGTAATGGTATATAACCAGGTGAGACAATTGACTATCTGTCTATTTATTTCATTTTATAGCATGAGCTAGAAAAGGTTAGCTTTCCAACACTGCACATGAACCACCTCATGGAATGGGATGAATAGTCAATGGGAAAACGACACAAACATTTGGCTTATGTGTCGCCAATTACTAAAAAAGGAATAGTGAAAAAGTCTAATCATCAAGGTAAATTTCTCTCTCATCTTTTACTTTAATTCATATTTGTATGGCCATTGAGCATAATCACAACACATAGTTGTGGTTATTTAAATGTTCAAAGGCAGTATTTGAATACCATGATGTAATATGACATTACAGTTGTATTATATTTGTTGGCTCATTTGGAAACACCCGACTAAACTGCAAATTCTGAATGTGATGAAATAGATGATTAGTAGAGCTGAAAGCTTTGTAAATTTAGCTTTATAAAATTAATTGTAGCTCAACATATAGTATGCAGTTTCTTAAATACTGTTAATATGTGTATCATTCAAATTACTGACATGTTTGCTTGATGAAACCCAAATGACTTATGCTTACATAAATTGCATTATATTATTGCATTTATATTGCTAAAATAATGTGCAAACACAATGAAAATTGCCAGGAATATGGAACATGGTCACTTAGTTTTTTCATGTGGAGTTTTTTTATTTATGCTGAACACAATATTTATAGGAAATAATAATATGTTGAAAAAATGCGATAACTTTGTTACCATACTTTTCCAAAATTTTAATTCAGAACAACACAACAATCAGAAGAGACATGTTGCTGATATACACACCAAGACCAACAGTGGTTTAAATTGCTCAAACAATGGTTGCCGCCACGGTGGCACAAACAAGATGAGCCCTCTGGTGGCTAAACCAAGGAGACGGAAAACACGTGCTGAAAGGAACCGACTACGGAATAAAACACACAACAAGTTATTACACAAGGTGTGTAAATAAATGCTTTTGCAACATATGCAATAAGTTAAACAGTTTATGTGATACAAAAGAAAGAGCATGACCTTCTCTGTAGTATTTTAACTGAACTGTGACTACTTGCTACTGAAATATAAACACTAAACAGCAATGAAGAATTCTGTAAAATTGTCATTGTGTATAATAATAAATTATGTCTAATGATATCAGTGAGTTGTTCATCTAGTCTATAGTAACCATCATTATTATAATATTGCATTAAAGTTAAAATAGAAATCTAGACAATAAATAGAGAAAGATAAATACAACTAATCTGTGAGGTATTCTAGAAAATTATAAATGCTATGCACAATTACACAGTTCCTCTATAATATATATGTAATACATTATACAGGCTATGACATTGTAGAATGATACTGCCACAGCACCACATGAGAAGGCAGACTTCATACAACATTTGAAAAAGGCAGAAGAAGTCACATCGGTGTGTTTGTTAAACAGCAGTAATACTATTAGTTGTAGGATGAGGGCTGATTTCATATGTAATGTTTAGATCATATGGTCATGGATGTTATTTACTTCACTTAATAAACAAGGTAACTATACAAATTCTACACTGACTAGCTTTTGTGCATGTACATTCTGTTAAAATAAACAAAAGAGGTAAAAAATATTAACGTACTACCATTATTAACCCTCATAATAGGTGCCTCAAATGTAGGTTTTTATTTCTTATATGAGAAACAATTTTGCTTGGTTTGAATTTTTGTTTCTTCAAAATTACATTCTTTGGAGACGTCAGATACACTGTACTATTATTGTCAGTGCAGCAATTAATTAAACAATGTACACATTTAATGTTTTCAGTACCGTGTGATTAACAAGAGTGCAACAGAGAAGAATAGTTTTGCTATAACGCAGGGACGCTTAACGGTAAGTTGAATGATTAGTTTGCATTTTCTCACTACATGTTTCAGTTGACAAACCATTGGAGAATGTGTTACTTATTGTATGAACAAATAAATAATGGGTGTCGCAAACATATATGCATGCACATGCTCCCACAGGCATACAGACAGTCACAGACACACAAATACAGCATTTGCATATACACTGCAGGGCTTGACATTAACAGTTGCCAGATTGCCTGGGGCAAGTAAAATGTACGTTCGAGCAACCAAGCGAAGACTGCCACTTGCCCAGATGGGCAAGTTGAATTTGCGCATGGACAAGCAAAGTTGTTGTAGCACTTGCCTGATCAAGTGTAGCAACATTACTGAAGTTCTGACTTGCTGCATGCTTAATCGTAGTTTATTATAATGCAGCAAAATGTGTGGTAAATAAAAACTCTGCTGCTCCGACAACGACTTTGATTTCACATAATGTATAATGCAAATTAAGCCACCGGGTGGCACTGGCATTACTCCTTGGTTGTATTCACCAGGGGCAGCACTATAGAAAATTCTACGCGAGACCTCTTGTGCTTGATCCTGTGCAATCACATTTTCCTTGAATGATTTGCTGCACTGAACTACCTGATGGAGGTCTACCTCTTGCTGCCAGACAACACAACTGTGTGTGAGTGGGGATTCTCAATGATGAAGTGTATTAAGAGCAATTGGAGGTCCTCACTGGCTACAGTGCAACTCCAGTGGTTAATGGCAGTAGCCATTGAAGGACCGCATCCTGACCACTTCGATGCAGGAGCTGCAGTGGACCGCTGGTACTCCTTGGGTCCATGTGCTAGAAGACCAGGTTTCAACTCATATGACTACTGCCAGCGTCCAGACCTGGGGCAGATACATCACCAATGTATCTAGATAAGATACAGATACATTGGAAATGTCACAGATACAGATACATGAATTTTAAATGTATCTAGATACAGATACATTCAAATGTATCTAGATACAGATACATTCAAATGTATCTAGATACAGATACATTTTCGCCCTTGACCACCAAGTTGCTGGTTGTTAGGTAACGCCCAGCGCATTACCAGTATAACATTTAATACATACCCTCGTGTGTGTTGAAGTTCCCTGTAGAATCCATATGGCCAGATATCGACAGGGGACAGTGTCTACACTTGGCTTTAAAGTTGCCATCAGTGTTCGCTGGGAGGACATAAGGGTCCAGGATACCCATAGTTAAATAAATTTATCAAGTCAATATCAGAGAGATGGTTTGATCAGTGTCAACTAGTAATACTGACACTGACATGAACAGCTCACCTTTTGTATGATTCACATGGCAAGCATCAAAGTAAACTCAATTGCTATGACGTTATTTGATGTTTGACATGTGTCACTTCATGGTCTGTTCAAGATTTCCATATGAATGACTTTGAGTGATCCAAATGGCTTTGCTAACTGCTTTTAAAAACATGAAACAAATATAATTACTAATTATATAATCATTATTATGAAGCAATATTCCTTCATCAACATTCTTGAACTACTCCAGACTGTGAGTAATTACTGGCTTCTCTATCTAATTGCAATTCACCAATGGAATATTTCCAGCTAAATCTGTGATATGCATTGTATCTGAAATGTATCTGAAAAGTATCTGAAAATTCAGATACATGCCACTGTATCTAGATACATATACAGATACTTTTCATTTTGAACAAAAGTATCTAGATACATATACAGATACTTCGAAAAATGTATCTAGATACAAAAGATACAGATACACAATGTATCTGCCCCAGGTCTGGCAGCGTCAACAACTGGATGATGAAATCGAGGAGCTGGGACCCTTGGCATGAAGTGACTGAGACAAGTGAACGGATTTAATGGTTGATGTACTACAGTACTCCCTAAACAGTTGATATACAACTAAATGCTGGGACTTAGCTATTTGTTTAGCAGGGACTGCAGAATTAATTTTATTGATCTGCATTGGTTTTATGGTTGCTATATTAAAGATTTGGTGGAACCACACAGTGACTTTATTTTTATTTGTGTACAAACACATGCTAATACATTTATTTCATCCATGCTTTCACGGCAAGTAAAACATTTGGTCGGGCAGGTAGAATGTCAAGGTCACTTGCCTGGAGGGCAAGTGACCAAAAACCTTAATGTCAAGCCCTGCACTGTACACATGAACACACTTCTTTATCTGGAAGATTGATTATAATTCCATTCATTGTAGAGGCAACTGGGATTGTTCAATAAAGTGAAGAAGTCTGAGAAAATTTTAAGAGGTAATTGTTTTTTTTCTTCATAAAGTGCTGATGATGTATCCAAGAAAATATGTATAATATTATGTTGCATTTATCTGATGGAAAATTATTGTTTACCAAACCACATTTATTTTCAGGTGCCATTTGTGTGTAATAACAACACCAAATTGTCCATGCCTCCACGTTCACATTTTTTTTCTCCATAATTTTACATTTATTCTAAATGATAATGCGAACTACTGATTTATTTTAATACTACATGTCTGCATCATGCAACTAATATGGCATGTGTGCATTTTTTAATTTTAAAATGAATTAATTACTTTCACACTTTCAGCACCGCTTGTGATGTCAGAATCTGTAAAGGAAAAAACAGAGTTGGAGATGAAGAGGATTCTAGATTTATCAAGTACTGAAGTAGCTCAACCAGTTGACTTGAGCAAGATTGATGTCAGGTATTACGTTAAATGGTGACCCCACAGAAGTTGTAACTTCTTTATAAATGCATAATTTTTTTATTAGAATGAAATTTTGTAAATAAATGTAGTCTTTATAAAAATGTGTAATAGTTTTATAAGAAAACATGCATTAATTAGGTAATTTATACTTGGAGGTAACCATATACATGTATCAGTTAAACTGGTTTGGATATGAATAAAAGGCAAAAATAGCAGGACAACAAGACATTGTGTTATATGTTGCATGGCATTGCAAGATTTAGTACATTGAAATAGTGATTTAATCCAGAATGGGGTAAATGTATTTTATGAATTGTGATATCTGGGCAGTGCTGTACTACAATTATGATAAAATTACACAGTTTGATTGTTTTTATTGTAGAATCATGGAATAAAGTATAAACTGTATCTGTTCTAACAGCTCCACTGCCCAGATGTTTTTATTGTAGAATCATGTTATAAAGTGTAAACTGTATCTTTTCTAACAGCTCAACTGCCCAGATGTTTTTATTGTAGTATCATGATATAAAGTATAAACTGTATCTGTTCTAACAGTTTCAACACTCAGATATTTTTATTGTAGAATCATGGTATAAAGTATAAACCGTATCTGTTCTAACAGCTTCACCGCCTAGATGTTTTTATTGTAGAATCATGGTATAAAGTAGAAACTATATCTGTTTTAACAGCTTGACTGCCCAGATGTTTTTAATGAACCACAATCTTTTTGTTTTGAACAAATTGAATTGCACGTCTACATACTGTTAAACAGAGGCAGCTTAATAAGTAGATCAACGTAGCTATGCCCTTCTTATTTCAGTTATTTTTTACTCCTATTTGTTCCTGTGGGAAATATACTTTTATACCCTGCTGAAGCTTAATGCTGATACCTTGCTGATGCATAATGACAGAAACCAACAGAAAATAAAATACATGTATCAATGAAAAGTAGCTGAATAGTACAAAATGCTTATTGAGGAAAACAATACATGTAAGTCGATTAAGCAGTTATTCAATGACATGTAAAAGAAGCAAAGTGGGGTGGTCATTTGTCCAACCACATAAATTGACGTCAGCATAAAAAATATAATGCTTTAGCAGAGTGAAATAATGCATACATATTGTACGTAGTAAAACATTGTAAAAACCTTACGGGAAAAGGAAAGCGGTAAGACACATTGTAAAATGATACACTGATCAACACATCATGTATGTATTTACACTGAAATTACACACACTAAAACCAAAAAACGGGAAAAATTGTACAGGAAGGAAAGTGTTAACACAATGTAAATTGTTACACATATCAACATATTGTACATGCCTTTGAACATAACAAAGAATGTATGTGCTAACCATAAAAGGAATGGAAAGCGTTAATGCACAAAGCTGATTTGATCAGAAACAAATTATGCACTATACAGCGATGAATGTATATATATATATATATACAATACAATGAGTACATAATCATGACAACACAGTAAGGAACACATTGGTGGTAGAAAGGGGAGGACGGTGGGAGGAAAAACGTCCATTGTGTTGCTCCCAGCAAACTCAACTAGCGTCAGTGAGGTTTGCAACACAAAGGGACGGGTTAACTTGTCACATGCTTACATGACGTTTTTAGACTAAAACCATTTTGCATACTCCAGACTGTCTCGTGTTGTGGACCGCAACAATAATAGCAAAATAAATTCTCGCCTTGCATATAAATACTATTTTGAAAAGTGTGAAAATATTCATGTTTTGTTACCCGTTTTTGTAATGCCAAGCTACACGGCTCCTTGGAGCTAGCCATATAACCCAGCCCTGGCCTGCCTTTAGACACCAAATTGATTCGACACAAATTTGAGTATGATGAGTAAAAGGTTATTTCCATGTAAGTGTGCTTACTTCATTTGTTCCTAAACTTGCAGTCAGACAGACTTGAAGAAAGACAGCCAGCACAGTCAGTTGAGCCAAGAACACAGGTCAAAGATAAGGCATGCAACTCCTTTATCAAGCAGGAGTGCCATATCTTTAAATAGGTGAGAAGCGTTGTAATTGAAAATATAAAAAAAGTTGTGTTTTAATATGTTACAATATATGTGTGTGTGTATATATATATATATATATATGTTTATGCATTTTTGGAGACACATTGAGAATCTGACATCTATCCTTGGAAAAATTTATTTGCCTTTGGACAAGTAAAATTGCTATCAACTTGTCCATCGGAAGTTGAAAATGTCTTAATTTTGTGCTCGGCAAAAGGTTTGGCCTAAAAGTATGAATTGTTTTTTTTTATTGATATGGAATGGTGCAAGTACTTACTTTTATGGTTTCAGCAATAATTCTGCATGTAATCCATGTGACATGGACACAAACGAGACAAGGACAAAATCACCAGAGACTTCAGGCAATTCACTACCAGCAGTAAGCCAAATATTTATTCTGTCAGATAGCCAAGCTTTGGTGAGATAAAACATGATCTATTGTCGATGGTAATTGAGATTATTCCATGTGTTATTTTCATACTAATAATATGCACATAATGATAATAGTGTTACATACAATTTTTTTCAGTTACCTTTAAAGACATGTTAAGTGTTGCCATTGAGTGGCTGACTAGGTAGCTACTGCAGGTAAAATATGTAGTTTGTGAGAGAAGTTTCACTTATATCTGGCTATAAATGGCTGTGCATCCTTCACCACAAACCAGCTTTGTTTTGTTGCAGTCACCTGCGTTATCTGACATAGCCAGCAGCCTTCTAGAAGGGCTCAAACCTCGACAAATGTTTCCTGGCAAACGTGCGTCTATAGAAATATACATTAGCAATAATTAGCCATATAAGTAAAGATTGATAAGTTTGTCTCTTAGTGTGCAATTTGCATCAACTACTACCGTAATATGTATGTATGTGATGTCTTGTTTATCTGCACACTAGTTCCCAAGGATATTGGCTGGTTTAATGAAGCTTACAGATGGTTGAAATGTGGAGTAATGAAACAAATATAGTATATAGAGATTGTTCCCATACAAATTAAAGCATGTGGATTACCAGGGGGAAAAGGATTATCGGAAAACAATGGATAAACGAGACATAACATATATACATACAAGCATGCTTGCACACACAAACACATCCACAAACAATAATATGATATTCAAATAATTGTATATTGAAATATATAATGAATTGAAATACATTTGAACATAAACAGAATAAACTCACCTAAATAAAACTTGTTATTATTCATTGCACATATGAAATTAGAAGAGTTTGACAACCTAGTAAAGTTGCAATAGGGTTATTTAGTTTGGTAAATTAACAGGACTGGATATGGGGAGCATAGAATAGGTTGATTAAAAAATATATGAAAGCACAAAAAAAATGGCGTGTATGTAGTAGGAGTAAAACACGAAGAAAAAAAAATTGCAGGAATATCAAGTAAATAGTTGGCACAATATGCTAGTATAAATACAGTTTATTACAGCAATACTTTATTATTTTGATGATTGCACCTGCTTTTCCTTACAGATTATTTATACGAGACTAAAGAAGAACTTTGTAAACTAATCAGACAGAAGTAAGTCACACTATACTTCTCAAACAGTGCAATTAAGTTTGTAACACGTCTGTCTGTTACATGTATATATGTTTTTATGTTGTTAATGTACTATCGTCAGAAATTATTTAACGTAGCTGAAATACTAACTAAGTTGTTACATCACTGTGCTATTAATATTTGTGAAACTTTGTAATGAAATGGAAGAATGTTTGAACCAAACTTCTAAATAGTCTGTTGTTATATATTGCTATATTTACTGGAATCATTTGAGCTATGTTTTCTGTGGTTGCAGTATGCCAACCAGTGCAGTGGCATGTACACCTCTTGGTAGAACACCAGTGGCAAGGATTTCAAGTTTGCGAGGTTCACTCTATTCAGACACTGTAAAGCGCAATTTGTTAGACTGTATGCCACCCCCGCCCATGGAGGGGGGTAAGTGTAGTGGTATTGTTTATACTAAGCTATTTATTTTTACTATCACAGTTAATTTCATAACTGCCATTCTACTTCAGAATATTGCAAAATGATGATACATCAAGAAAACAGTTGTAAGACATTGTGTTGCTCTGCCATGAGATGTTTGGAATTTTATTATTTTTAGGTAAACTTGGCCATAATCTGTTTGGGGGCCTACTATGTCTCTGTTATCATTGTCTTCATTGTCAGTGCTCTGCCTGTTCACTGAATAGAGTTAACCCAGGAAGTGGTCATTCTTAATTCATCTTGCCAGTATGTGATATAGTGTCAGGAGTTATTGGATCAGCGGTAACTATGTAAAACAACTGATAAATCATTTCGTTGGATGTGAGAGTTAAACTCCATGTTTTTTTCGGGTAAATTCACCAGAGAAAACTATCACTTCTGGTCAACGATGATAAAATACTGCACATTAGACATGGTTTACCACACAAGAAACTTGGTTCATATCTCTGACCAGTCTTCCAGTTTGTGTCAAATGATGCTGGTCATACAACACACCTTGGCATAGCCAGTGCATCAATGAAGACGTGATGATGATGTGAGACACGGCCGAAATCTTCGGACATGTGAACCAAGTTTGTTGTGAAGTAAACAATGTATAATTTAACAAGCCAAGAAACCAGAATTTCTATACATTCAAAGAAAGCTCAGCTTGGTGGTGGGATGCAGTGGTGTGATGGTCAGAGCGCCAGACAGTCAATCAAGTGGACCGGGGTTCCAGCCCTCCTGCTGCCGTTTTGAAACCTCAACAATTTTGTTCACCCCCAAATTACCTGTCCCTTCTACTTGGTGTTTATGTCATGGGAAGTAAAATATCCTGCAAAGGGGGTAAATTTGTAACCTGTTGTAGAAAAACTGCAGCATTAGTCCAAGAATGGGCTGTTTGCAGTATACTAATTGAGAATGGTGAATGCCTGTCAACTGTGTTTCTTACTGCACAGATATTGCACCACTGCATAGGTCAGTGAAAGGGAAGTCTGCGACTGCAGTGATGGACTGCACAAGTACAGCATGTGAGGCTGTACAGGCTCCAGGCATCAGTCAGGACGTACTTGCCAATGCAAAACACTTCCTGGACTGCAACGACAAAGCCATGGTCAGTCGTCTCATTCAGGGGGTCAATCGTCCGGCCAGGTCAAAAAGAAACATGTATGCCTGTGGTGATCACACAGAGATGTGCAAGTCAATGGAATATGGTGATGCGTATATGCTGCAAACACACATGCATGCGTTTAACGGGAACTGCTGCTCACAAATCCAAGTGGAACATAATTATCCAAGTCAGATGGAGATTGACCTGACTGAAGGTCAATGCATCTCTGGAATTTGTCCGAATATTGTACATTATGTGCCTACACCATCTCACACGGTCAGTCAATCAGTCCCAATGGACGCCTGCATCCACAACATCGACAACACACAGGTATGTATGGGAACTATAATAATACTTGTGCTCTTTTATTTTTGTCCACTTTCTATTGCCATTGGATTACATAAATGTTTAATGGTACAGTTTGGTCATTTTTATCTTAAAATCATGTTTTATAGTATAAATTATATCTATTCTATCATTTTGAATAACCAAATGTTTTAATGAGCAACATTGAAAATATACTTTGACCATTATCTGTTTAATCTTAGTGTTTATTGCATGCCAAAGGAACATGATTTTATGTGTTTGTTTTTGCTGCAGGACAATTTAGAGCATGTTTAAAAACAAGCATTCCACTGGCATTGTAAATATATCACAGATTACATAGTATCTCTTGCTTTAATAAAGAATGTGTAAAATTTGTGAGTCCACAACCACAATACTCAATAGTCTATCTTTTATTGCACATCTTGGATGAAATAAATTGTAAGTTTAGAAAAATTTCTAATTATTAGATATGCGGTGACCAAGATATTTTGAAAAAGAACCAGTTTTCCAACCCTTTTGTGGATATAGTTAATTAGTTTTATAATTATAACATTTTATTTACATTTAATGACATTTAAAAGCAACATGTAACTGAATCATTTGTTATTTTAATAACAATTTAAATATATGCACATACTTTATGCCAGCATCAGTATTTTTGTGAAGTCATTTCAAAATGTTCAAACCAGGAACAGAGTGTAATAGTTTTGAGGTACGGACTCAATTTGTTGCAGTATTGGTATATCTAAAATTGTGAATATAACAATTTGGATGTTGAATAAATAAAACCACTTCCACTTGTGTGCCGTCAACAGAAGGCGGTGGTTGCACAGTATATTCACCCTCCTGGCTATGTGTGCCAACTGCCTGGTGAGTTTTACAGCACCAGGTATCACCCCGATGACATCTGGCTACAGCAGCGCCCCCAAGTGGACACCATGAGTACCCAGGTGGGGCACAGTAGCAGGGTGGTCAGAATGTCTGACTTATTTGAGAAGGCCGGGGTTTAAAGTCTCTTGCTGTCGTTTCAAAGATTGAGCAATTGTGTTCACTCCCCATTGCCTCCGTTCACTCGGCTTATAAATGAGTACCTGGCTATAGACAGTGGTCGATATAAATAAATGGGTAGTTTTCATGCTGTCAGTGAGGCATGGCTTAATGCTTCCCAGAGAGGTCGAGTTGATGTTTGAATGAACAGCTCCTCCAGGGGGTGAAGCTTCAAGTGCTTTGAGCGATCGCAAGGACTGGATACAGCGCTACATTAGAACTTACCTT
>OY759271.1:44111260-44133760 GCA_963662155.1 Lamellibrachia columna
TTGTTGTTGTTGTTGTTGGACGTTTCTGATTAATGAAGATATTTGGTGAAAAGTAAGATAATATTTATGGATGTTGCCACATTCATTGAGGCAGCATTCCAAATAAGATAACTGTTCAATTTTACTTTCTAAATCTGATGTACAAGAAAATAAATATCAAACATGTATACTGAGATTAGTATAATGCAATGTTAATCTTGGGCTTTGTGGCTTCTGTTCTATGTCATGACCATTTGGTTCTCTTAATAAAATAAAAATGTTCCTTAATATTTGAAGATCTTTGAAACATGTCCCTCAGCGAGTTGAATGGCAGCCAATTAACCATATTTGTTGTTATATCCAAATGGTACTTAGTCGCTGTATACTACTATTAAAAACAAATAATCCAGTAGTTATGGTAGTTTTAGAGATTTTGTCGCAACATATATCATTAACAAAATCTGCCAAATCATCAATCTTCAAATCAAACCATCAATCTTCAAATGCAAATGTTGAAACAGTTAAAGCGAAACAAAAGTCATGTTTTGGGACTGGGACCTAAAAGAGAAATGAAAGACTAACCACATGCAACTAAAATTAAGAATTTCACGAATGTGTTCTAAAAGTGGGAGATTCTGATCATTTCTCTGGTGAAATGAAGCCTGACATGTTAACCAGCACGACTGATAAACGCATGCGCAGTTCTATGAAATAGGGGTAACCTAGACATGCGTGAAATATTAAGGGAGGCCAGCATGTGCAGAACCAACCCAAAGTCTCGAACAAACGTGCTATTTTGTCATAAATTTTTGTTTCCTTCATCAATAGTCCCGTTTCACTTTCATCTGCACCACCCGTCTCCACTCCCCCATCCCTCACCTTCATTCTCCACTCCCCCATCCCTCACCTTCATTCTCCACTCCCCCATCCCTCACCTTCATTCTCCACTCCCCATCCCTCACCTTCATTCTCCACTCCCCCATCCCTCACCTTCATTCTCCACTCCCCCATCCCTCACCTTCATTCTCCACTCCCCCATCCCTCACCTTCATTCTCCACTCCTCCATCCCTCACCCTCATTCTCCACTCCCCCATCCCTCACCTTCATTCTCCACTCCTCCATCCCTCACCCTCATTCTCCACTCCCCCCATCCCTCACCTTCATTCTCCACTCCCATCCCACTCCCACCAAATCTCTCTTCATGCATTTCTCCCATCTCAGTCTCGGTCTTCCTCTTCTCCTACCCTCAACTCTAAGTGCATCAACCATACCCCTTCCATTCTTTCCACATGCCCAGCCCACTTTAGCCGGCTCCTTATCAACTTCCTCCCTCAGCTCCTCCATTCTCCATTTGTCCATTCTTTTCATTCTCACAATTCTCCTCACCCAGTTATTCTCACAAACTTGCAGTTTCTCTTCTTGTTTTTTTGTTATTGCCATGTTCTCTAGGCCATATAGGTAGGCTGGTGTTATGCATGTACTTAAGCTGCAAAAAGCACCTTCCCTTTTAGCTTCTCAGATATATGCCCATCTCCCATCACCCCGTCCACTTTCCTCCATGTACTCGCCCCAGCTTGTATTCTCCTGCAAATTTGCATTTCCATGCCACCACCCCTGTAAACCGCTCCACCCAAATATACAAAGCTGTCTCGTTGGTTCAGTTTCTTCCCTTCAAGTCTTATATGTAGATCTTTTTTCCGCTGCCCAAACCTAAGCACCTCCGTCTTCTCTAGACTTACTCTCAGTCCATGTCTGCCAAGGATTTCCTTCCACTCTACCAACCATTCTTGAAGGTCTGCCTCACTGTCCGCTACTACTGCCAGGTCATCTGCATATATCAACTTGCAGAGAATGTCCCTCATACTCACTTTCCTGCTGATCACCTCCACTACTGGTATGAACAACAGTGGGCTCAGCGCACTCCCCTGCCTTAAGTCGACGTCCACCCTGAATTCCTCCTATATTCCCAGTCCATACACTACTCTACCATTTGTCTCTTCATATGTACCTTCGACCATCCTGACCTCCACCTCTGGCAGTTGACCGGCTGGATTTTTCCCTTTTTCATGCAGGTTTTTAACAATCGCCTTGTCCACTTCACCCCAACACCCAATCATCACCAGCATCTCCACTTGCACTTCATCGATATGCTCGGTCTCTTTTCATTCATTGCTCTCTCTACTGCATTCAGTAGTTGTTTGCTGTTTTCCATTTGGTTTAGCAGTTCTTTAAAATAATCCTCCCCGACCTGCAATACATCTTTCCTGTACATGACTAACTTCCCATTGTTGTCTTTGATTACTGATTCAGTTTTTACATTCTTGGTGTCCTCATCCCTCTCTCGTGCCATCACACACACACACACACACACACACACACACACACACACACACACACACACACACACACACACACACACACACACACACACACACACACACACACACACACACACACACACACACACACACACACACACACACACACACATATCAACTTCTTTCCGCAATCCTCGTCTAACTTTCTGTATAGTTCTTCCTCCATTTCCCTCTTTTCTTTGTCCTCGCCTCTCGTAGCTGCCTTCTGTCCATACAGATGCTATAATGTTGCATTTGGTTGTCCCCATTCTCCTTGATCACGTCTATCATCTTCCATATCTATCTCTTCTCCGACTGCTTTCGCTACTGCTTCTGTCCACCAAGTTTGTTTTTTCTTCTTGATGAGGATCCCCTTTTCCAGATGTTCTGCCAAACAGCTCCTCTGCTATGCCAACAAAAGCATCTTTGATGCTTTAAATTCTTCTTCCACTGTTCCTATTGACGTTCCAAGTTTCTCATATTCTAATATCAACCTCTCTTTGAATGCAACAGTACACAACAGTATGTCTCGACCCATAAAATTAAGATGCAAGGTTTTCCTAGTAAACCACTGGTGTGATATCCTTAATTGTAGTTGTAACAAATTATTCTGTTTTTTAGTAATTCTTATAGGCGCCCAAAACCACGACTTGTTTCCCTGTAACATTACCAAGACATCCACTGTTACATACAGCTATGCTTTGTACCTTGTTTCATATAAAAGGTCTCAGTCTTTTGTGCTGATGTTCGTTTTATTGGCTATCTAGTTATTGAGTATGATATTCTCTTGAATACTTGATAGATAACTTTGTTACAAATTCACTATGTGCTAAGATGAGCATAATTAACTAATGTATTATATTATTAAGATAAACTAATTAATTCTTAAAACTATATGTTAAAGTGTTTAGTATATACGTGTAGTTTTATGGATAGCTTTATCGTAGTTATGCACCTCTTATAATAATTTTTTTATTGCATTTACAGTGTTACCCATTAATTTTTTATAGAAAAGTAACTCCTAAAATTCTCACTTCAGCTGTTTTACAGTGTACCTGAATCAAAATATAATTCCATGACATTGAATCACTTGATATTAGATTGTTATTTTAGGCTAAATAAGAACTAATTTACCTAATTTAATTGTTGCTAATGTTTGCAGCAGCAGCCACAGCCTCAAAGCATGGATATCCTGGACTATATTGATCACAGTCTTGAATCCCAAGACACATCTGCCTCAGGACAAACAAATGTTTCACTGTCGACTGGTCTTGGAGACACCCTTTATCAACACCTGAACCATAGGAAATACCCTCCAATTCTTCATCAAGTGACATCACCTGATTCTGATGATGGCTGCACCATGTGGTTTGCTGCCCTGCCACCATTACCACCCAAACCCCCAGTTGGCACGCCCAGTCCACCTGAGAAACTCTATCCAAGGCGATTGTGCTGAATAATGTCCAGACACTGTACAACCAAGACTTTTTGATGTGAAGTGAAACGTGAACATTTATTTAGAATCTATTTTGCATTAAAAATTTGTACAGCCACGAGAATCATTTAATATTAGACCATTATCATTAATTATTTATTTACCACATAAACAAATACAATACTGCTAAAAGTTAATAAAAAAAAATTATATGTTTTACTCAGAAGGTTTTAATGTAGGTATGAAATACTGACTTTGTTTTCCACGTGGTTTTCGGATGCAAAATGTGTCAGCTATCAAATACATTGGTTTTTGCTTTTAAAGCTTTTTAGTCTTTGTTCAACCAGGCAGGTCCTCTGAGATTATTTAATATATAACTGCAAATAAATATGTATTGCATTTAATTTTCCAGTTGAAAATGTTTGCTATTGTTGTCTGTAATATTGTATATTGGTGCTTCTCAGAATATTTTATTTGCTTCAGAATATCTCAAATGTGTAAATAATATTAAATTAATTAATAAAAGATGCCTTTATCATAGACGTATAGTTACTGTAGTAGTATTGTTACTGACATTATTAAATATTATGATGTAAATAATTGTACATTTAAGCAGTTTGCTGTGTGATATATTCACTAGCATAATGTAATATTCGTCTGTGTTGTTTGTGATTCTTCATTTTTGACGACACTGCATCCATAATATTTTTTTTGCTCATAATGACAACGAGCTAAATTATATGTATGTTTAGACGAGCGACGTGCCTAGACACTGTGAACTAGATCTTGACTCGCGCCACCCTCGAGTTGAGCATATATTTGAGCGCATCTGCTGTCGGCTAAATTAGGACCACCCCCAACTCCACAATCGTAGCGTAGATGTCAATATTACCGCTTTTGGGCGGGAAACACCGTTTTTTTTCATGTTCCCGTTTTTTGAACGAAATGTTCTGCTTTCTTGTAATTAAAAAGAACCAAAATTAATGGTAAAACCGATCTATTTGTTGCACGCGAAGCACGTGTTATTTCTTTGGTCTCGAGTGATTTCGCATTTTCTCGTGCGTGTGTCACCACGAGCGAGAACGGCACATAAAAATGGCAACCGGTAAAAACACTGAAAACAACGACATTTAACTGGAGGAAGATGTTTGCCGTTTTTCGTAATTACCCCTGCTGTTCCTTGAATAGATGTTGACACCTATGCATCGTCACAAATTGGCCTCGCTAAACGGTCTCGCGATATCCTAGCTGCCTAGGATTTCTTTTCCTGCAGGAGTCGGTAGCGAATGCAAATATACGCCGGTTGCTTGATATGTATAACCCAGACCAAGTCATTAAATTATGGTTATTAGACTGACATTTAATTGTGATGTCATGATTCCTCAAAGAAACACTAGAATACATACAGCGACAAAATGGGTTCTCTAAAAACTCGTGTGCCTGTGTTAAGTCAATACCAAGATTTACGCGTAACGTTGCGTAGTAGTCTCAAGTCGTTATATTCCAAACAGCCCAATCTTGAGCTAACACAGGAGTTTGGACTCTTCTTGCACTCTCTACCGAAAGACACAGGTAACGTGGGGTGAACGAAATTGCCCAATGTTCGAAACGGCGGAGGTGGAGTCGAACCACCGTCCTCTCGATCGACAGGCGGGTGCTCTAACCATTAGACCACCGTCCTCTCGATCGACAGGCGGGTGCTCTAACCATTAGACCACCGTCCTCTCGATCGACAGGCGGGTGCTCTAACCATTAGACCACCGTCCTCTCGATCGACAGGCGGGTGCTCTAACCATTAGACCACCGTCCTCTCGATCGACAGGCGGGTGCTCTAACAATTAGACCACCGTCCTCTCGATCGACAGGCGGGTGCTCTAACCATTAGACCACCGTCCTCTCGATCGACAGGCGGGTGCTCTAACCATTAGACCACCGCTCCCCAGTCTAGCGGCTACGGTACCTATTATTATTACCATCTTTATTCGGACCCAAGATCCACTAGCATGTACATATTAAACACATAAAGTTCGATATAAGAAAGAGCAGTTAGAAAAGATAGACTTATCGGACTCTCGATAAGTCAATGGCTTCCTTGTCCACTTCCCATCTGGAACTTGTTTGGGATGGCAATCTGGTTAAATATGAAATCACGGTATCACATTCTTCCTGCGTCATTGGTGTTGTCCTCATATTAGTAGGCAGTGTGTAGCCTTGTATGTGCCATGTCGTAGTTCATCCACTATGGTTGTGGTTGGACTACGAGAAGGCAGTGCTGGAAATATCACAATGTTTTTTTAATGGCAGAAGACCTAAATGAATACTTCAGATCAGTGTTTACCAGAAAGGACATTAGTTCATTACCAGTCCCAGATGCAAAATTTCAGGGCGCTAAATCTTACAATTTTGGGCAGTTAATTGTAACTCCAGAAAATGGTAGCTAAGAAAATAAAGGCAATGAAGGATAATAAATCACCTAGAGTGGATGTAATTCCGTCAAAACTACTATGAAACCAATATAATAAATTAGTATACTACTTGCAATAGTGTTAACTTGACATCGAAAGAGGGAGTGTATCCATTTGAATGGAAATAAGCAAACGTCATACCACCATTTTTTTTAAAGGGTTCGGGAAATAAGTAAGATAATTACAGACTACGAGTTTAACATCAGTGTTTGTAAATTATTAGAAAGGTTAATTAAAGACCATATGGTGTACTTCCTTGTTTGGCATAAATTATTAACGTGGATTCCTAAAAGCGAGGTCATGCTTAACAAATATGTTATGTTTTTGGAAGATATCATTAAGTGGATAAATGAGGGATCACGAGTAGATATTATCTACTTTTATTTTCAGAAAGCTTTTGACAAAGCGCTACATCAAAGATTACTACACTGTACTTAAATTAAAAGCCCTTTGGACAAAGTGCCTCATCAAATAATACTACTTAAACTTAAAGCTCGTGTTATCGAGGATGGCATAATCGACGGGATAGAAAAATGGCTGACTGCCAGAAGACAGCGTGTAGTAGATGGGGAGGTTTCAAACTGGAAATCGGTTTTGAGTGAGACACCACAAGGATCAGTATTAGGACCTTTATTATTCTTAATAAACAATATTTAACAAGATTACCATCCCAAACAACAAGTTCCAGATGGCAAGTGGACAAGGAAGCCATTAGCTTATCGAGAGTACAACAATTTTCTCATGTGTAGCCAGCCCTTATCAGATATCTGTCAATTCTATTTTTAAACATATTCACACTACTAGCATTAACACAATCATTTGGCAGTTTGTTCCATTCATTTTTTTCTCACGTCCAACCTACACTGCTCTTAACTAATGCTGCTTTGTATCCTCTGGTTCTACTGCCTTCTTTAAGTTTGAAGGACATATTCCTATCAACATCCTCATAACCGTTCACTATTTTAAACACTTCTATTTGGTCTTTTTAGTCTCCTGGTCTCTAGTGTGTCAAACCACATTGTAATAAGCGGCTTTCGTAACTAAGGTCTCTCAATTCTGGAATCATTTTAGTTGCTCTTCGATGTATTCTTTCTAGCTTGTCTATGTCTTTTTTACGATATGGCCTCCATGCTTGAATACAATACTCCAAATGTGGTCTAACTATTGCTTTGTACAGGAGTACAATTAGCTGTTTCTCCTTATACGTGATAGTTCTCCTAATTAGCCCTAGAATTTGATTTCCTTTCGAAGCAGCAATCCGACATTGCTCTGAAACTTTCATGTCAACACTAAATGTTACTCCTAAGTCCTTTTCTTGTGTGGTTCTACCTAGTACAGCATCCCCCATTTTATATTCTTCGTCCATGTCCTATGTGTATGCATTTACACTTCACAAAATGTAATAACATTTGCCATTTTTCTGACCATTTCACTAATTTATCTAGATCATCCTGTAAACTTTGTTTATCTGTAACATTAGAAACCTGTCTGAATACTTTTGTGTCATCTGCAAATTTAAGTACTTTGCTAGATATGTCATCTTCCAAATCATTTATATATATTAAAAACAGTATAGGGCCTAATACTGATCCCTGTGGTACCCCACTCAGAACATATTTCCAGTTTGAAATCTCACGGTCTACTATTACTCTCTGTCTTCTGTGTGTAAGCCACTTTTCTATCCAGTTGATTACATCATTACCATGGGCTTTTAGTTTAAGTAACAATCTTTGATGTGGCACTTTATCGAAAGCTTTCTGAAAATCTAAGTAGACAACATCCATTGGTGACACGTCATCTACCCACTTTGTAATTTCTTCCAAACAAACATAAGAGATTGGTTAGACATGACCTTGCTTTTAGGAACCCATGTTGAGATGTATTTATTAATTTATGTTTTACAAGGAATTCCACCATGTGGTCTCTAATTAATGTTTCGAGTAATTTACATACAACTGAAGTTAAACTCACTAGTCTGTAATTTTCTGGCTTGTTCCACGACCCCTTCTTAAATAGCGGCGTAATGTTTGCTTCTTTCCATTCTGAAGGAACTATTCCTTCTTCTAGTGACAAGTTAAACAATTTTGCAAGTGGTGTAACTAATTTGCTCAACAATTTCCATAAGTAGTTTTGGTGGTATCCCATCAACTCCCGGTGATTTATTATCTTTCTTCTTCTTAATTTTCTTTGCTACCATTTCAGGAGTTACAAATAACTGCCCTAAATGTTCTGATTTACTGCCCTCAAATTTAGTAAATGGAACTGGAAGTGAACTCGTATCTTCTGTAGTAAAGACTGAGCTGAAATACTCATTCAGGACCTCTGCCATTTGAAACCCGTCTGAAATTATGTTTCCACTGTTGTTTTCCAGTGGTCCGACCTTACCTCGAACTTTCTGTTTACTCCTTACATAAGCATAGAAACTTTTGCTGTAATTTTTTATATTACCTGTCAATTTTTTTTAAAGATTCTTTTAGATTTTCTAATTTTAGTTGTAGCTAGGTTAAGTGCCTCTTTGTAATTTGCACAGTCTTCATCCTTTCTGGTACGCCTATAAACCCTCCACATAGTTTGCTTAAACACTATTTT
Source organism: Lamellibrachia columna (assembly GCA_963662155.1). NCBI lineage: Eukaryota > Metazoa > Annelida > Polychaeta > Sabellida > Siboglinidae > Lamellibrachia > Lamellibrachia columna. The sequence continues at coordinate 44,120,087 of OY759271.1, forward strand.
TCTAATAGCTTCTTTTGACAAGTGTCTTTCTAGACTGTTTTCCTTGTTTTTTCAAGGGAACAAATTTATCGATGAAACTCTCAATTTCAAATTTTAGAATATTCCAACATTCAATTGTTGTCTTACTCATCAGCATGTTATTCCAATATAGCTTTGCTAAGTCTTTTCTCATATCTTTATAGTTACCTTTTTCGAAGTTTCTCCTAAACGTTTTTATTTTTACTTTCTCATTTTACATTGATGTCAAAATGTATTTGATTGTGGTCACTGTTACCCAATTTCGAAGATAGGTTTACAAAACTATCTAGACAAATTAGTTCAATGGCCTAAAAACTGGCACGTGTTATTAAATTTCTGGACATGTAAATGCCTACACACAGGACATGGGAACTTGGATGTAAACTATAAAATGGGAGATACGGTTCTAGGTACTACTGTAAAAGAAAAGGACTTAGGAGTAACACTTAGTGCAGATATGAAAGTTTCAGAGCAGTGTGGTATTGCAGCTTCAAATGGTAATGAAATTATTGGGTTGATTAGGAGAAATTTAACAAGGAAAACCAGGAGATCAAATTGAAGTTTCTAAAATATTGATAGAAATATGTTTTTCTAAATCAAGAAAGTTAGTAGAACTAGAGGACATGAGTTAACATTAGCAAAGGATCAGTGTAGATTGGACATCAGGAAGTACTCGCTCTCACAAAGGACAATAAATGAATGGAACAAATTATCCACAGATTGTGTCAAAGCTAGCAGCCTGAATATGTTTACAAACAACGTTGACACATATCTTAGGAGGGCGGGTTACACATAGATGAAAGATGTTGGACTCTCGATAAACCAGTGGTTTCCTTGTCCACTTGCCATCTGTGCCTTTACCTTGGATGGCCATCTTGTTAAATCTTTGCTAAACCTGCTGGTGGAAAAGCGGGAAAATATTCTGGAAAAAGTGGGAAAATGCTTATGAAAAGCGGGAAACATCCCCCTCCAATCAACTTTCGTCGATTTTTTATTTGATTTTTTTGTGTGGTTTATACGGTTCGCCATTTTGATTTGCCGTTTTCGATCTCAGTTAAATGCAATCGCGAGAAAATGTGTAATCACTTGATACCAAAGAAATAACGTGCCTAGAAAAGCAACACATAGATTGACTTTAATGTGAATTTTTTTTTTACAAAAACCGGAATATTTCGTTCAAAAAGCTGAACCATAGGGAAAAGTGGTAGGGCCTATTGGGATTACAATACACTTATTTTCCAAACGCTACATCACGCCCTCTAAAAACGTCTGTCCGCCCGCCTTTCTCCGTTGGTAAATAAAATGACGTCACCGGTGACAATAGCCTAATAATAGCCTCGGGAAACGTGTGTGCGTGTGTGCATGCGTGCGTGCGTGCATGCGCGCGCGCGTGTGTCATTTGCTCCTTATACGTCGAACACTTTGAAAACTAGAACATCTGAACGAGTGCATGCCAATTATCCTGTTTGTATATTTATTGTTGTATTGAAACACCAAATGCATGAAAAGTGCGTCGTGATTTTTTTTCAAATGACGTCATCATGTTGCGCGTCTGCACAATGGGCTGAGGTGAGTCGCAATTTCATTCAATTACCGGCCACTCTAACTCGGTCGAACTGGACCAGGTTGGAAACATCATCATTATGTGTCATGATAATGACTGCAATATATACATGGTATTAATTGCAATCATCATAAGGATAGTAATTACAAAGAACGTTTATAAATCACCGTAAATATATAATGGTATTGATAACAAAACCCCATTATGTAATCACTTACGTATATATGAAGTAATTGCGCGAAAAAAAATAATATTTGTATTATTAATGAATAGGTCTACCCCAGATACTATATTGTTTATTCACTAGCCAGTGTAGTATACATCGCAGTCACTCCTGTTCTAGTGGCGACGACTATAGGGTCTAGGGGATTTTGTGTTTAACAAGATTTAGATTTAACAAGATTGCCATCTCAAACAACAAGTTCCAGATGGCAAGTGGACAAGGAAGCCTTTGGCTTATCAAGAGTCCAACAATTTTCTCATCTATGTGTTTCAACTATGTTTTGTCTATCTGCGTGAGTAGAAGTTTGACTTTGATGCATGTGTTCAGAGTGTCACTGGCATTACATTGTTGTGTCAATAAACGGCAGATATGTCGCTCGTCCGCGCGTGTGCGTGCGTGCGTGCGTGCGTTTGTGTGTGTGTGTGTGTGCGTGCGTGCGTGCGTGCGTGCGTGCGTGCGTGCGTGTGTGCGTGCGTAAATATGAATAAAATCGATTAAATCTGCAGTTGAAAGTGAACTAATTTTATTGATACACTACACCTTGGCAGGTCGTCGAGTAGCACGGTTGGTATACCCCAATGTTGATATACCCGGAGATGTGCTCCAAATAATTTTATTGAAAAATATCATGTTCGTGTTCGGTGAATATCACGTTGGCCGTTGTGTTCCATGCGACTGCCCCATAACCTTCACAGAGCGTCGTAACGTTACTACCATGTCACAATGTACAACGAATTAAACTTTTATTCAAGTCTTCTTTCTCCGGCCCACACTGCGCATACTCTTTGCGTTGGTGGCGCCACACTTCTGGTTAGAGAGATTCGCCGTGCTTGTCTTTATCTGGAAAGCAGAGAGCGAGTTATTAAATGTGCAAACTATTACAATATGCATAATAATTATGTATGTACATGTAGCAATAGTAGATCATTTAAAAAAATGCTCTTATTTTTTGTCACATGACCGAAATCAAGAATTCATAGTGAGATCGAGAAAGTATGTATGTGATATTAGACGAACAACTGCAAATTTCCATCGGGCACCACCAGCATGTACAAAATGGAGGTCGAAAATTGCCCTTACGAAGTGCATAAGTCATGATATCTTAATCGTATTACAAATTATGAGGTCTCACTGCATACCACTTTAGTCTTTTCGCTTCACAACATTTATCTGTCGCTTATAGTATTAGCTTGATGTTGGATGACCGTCTAGTCGAATTGCTTATAATAGTTTAATTTTATCTGTTACCTCGCAACTGCACGAGCTTGACGAGCTTGGCGAATAGAGCCGGATCTGTCATTGCTCGAGCAAGGGCGTGCGGCGGCACGACCAGTCGTCTCGGCATAACTCGTTTTACCTCCTCTTTCTGGTGGCCGTGTACTGCAACATACACGTTTGCTCTTTAGTGGTGTTGACTTGAAAAAAAAAATAGTTAACTTCTTACCTCGTGTGAACATGGATTCTCTGAGCAAAGAACTCCGTGCTCACACGGGGTAAGATCGTGACTCGGCAGGGCAGTTTTAGCATACGAATTGTGAGTATGGCTCAGTGTTTCCTCAAAGCCCACAACACATTATAATGTGTCCTTCATCTTGCCTTATGAACCTAGTGCCCTTTACTCAATATACAGATTCTTTTGACAAGACGTCATAAATGAATGTTCTGCAACAAAGGTGACAATGTAGCCAGTTTTTGTACATTATAAAGAGGAAGACTAAGTACTGAATCACAATAGATTTGTGATTATCAATCCAGACAAGAGTCGCCTTACTACAGCCAGTTTTGTTTTCATAGAGAAACTTATCGGGCACATAAAGGAACAATTACTTCAGCTCATCCAGTGCCTAACCGACTCACCAGCAAGCCAGCACACGAACAAATATAATATACTCAATATAATTTCCCACTACCACAACTTGTTGGATCGATGCGTGGCAATATTTTTAAGCAGGACATGGGGGGCCATGTCATATGGTCGTGGCCGCAGTGAAATACAACACCAATCTAGCCATCACAGCACCGACGACTTTCTCCAAGCTATCTAATGGCCGTACATACAATGTGTGTGCTACATCATGCTAGCTAACTGAAGATTATAAAGATATTGGAGTTTAATAAAATATTTAATTGTTCAGTACGATCAGTCCAATTTTCCCAAACATGGCCGTATACATACAATGTCCATCTTTGCAACGCATTTCCAAATAAACCCACATAGCGTTCGTAGAACTTAGCAAGTAAGTTTCCTCTTTGTTATGTTATCTAAAATGTCGCACGCTGTCAAATTAACGGTCTCCACGATGCACAAACCGTACAATATGGTACATAGTATATATATTCGCCATTACCGGTTGTCCTAACAATGACTAAAAAGTGCAACATTTTCCTTGAAATCGCAACTTCTTCCAAAATGTTTAGGCCAAATTGTATAAATACAAACACTAAATAAGAATATTCAACATTAATTTTAGACCCATGCTACTCACACGATGCGACGAAGTAAGCAAAAATAAACATTATTAGCGATTAATAATTTTTTTCACTGTCGTCTGGTTGAGATGCACGGAGAAATGTACGATAGATCTATAGTTTTGTGCAGTGAGATTCTGAGAGCAGGACGTGTGTGTTCACAAGTGTCCAGCACCTAAGTGTCCAGCGGACCGGGACACACAATTACAAGCGCAATCCAATCGGCAGCACAATTGTGAAATATGCCGATTAGTTATACGAGTTTGACTGTCCCACATATAAGTGAAATACTACTACCGATGATAATGTAACTATATATTTTGGGGAATCAGAGCGCCAAGTCACATAACTAGTCAATTGTACCGTGTTGCGTACTGACAAACCACTGCCGCGTTGTCAAAATAGGGAAGCTGGGTATAAACAGGGGTGGGGCTAGAGTGTTGTCAAGATGATCTTGCACGACAGACTTCTTCCTGTTGTCTTCTTTTTGTCTCCCTTGTTGAGATTGTGGATGTCTTGTTAACATGTGGCTTCTCTCAGCTTGACCGCTCGTCTCCGTTGGTATCGCTCTCTTCAGCCACCGTCTCCAACTCTCTGCTGTTCATACCAGCGTTTTTATGTATCTTCACACTGTCTCTCCAGCTTCGTCTTACTCTCTTCTCATTTCACCGTACCCTGTTTCTAGGCTCATTGTTGTTGTTGCTCTCATCTTTATCCATGAAGTCTGGATGAGACTGGCACCGATACCAGTTGTCGATTTTTTCCCTTCGTCTTCGGCACTCTCCTCCACTTTCCTCCACGCATTCGCCCCAGCTTGACTGCTTATCTCGTCCATTTCTCGTTAGTGCCCGAGTCGTATATTTAACTGTTGTCTGCTTCGCAGTCGCTCCCGTCGGGAATGTGCCATGATTTAAAGGGCGATGCCCTGCCGACATGCTACTGAAACGGTAGGAACGTCCATACGAACGACCAGCAGCTGACCAACAACGCAACAACACCAGCAGCTGACCAACAACGCAACAACACCAGCAGCACAAGCGTCACGACCATGTGCGATCGTTATTGCTGTGATCCCGACCCCGACCCCGACCCGGACTCCGACCCTGACCCCGACCCCGACCCCGACCCCGACGACTCAGTGGTGAGATGCCCTACAAATTCCGTCTCGGTTTTCTTTGCATAGTGTACATATATCGACTGATTCCCCTTCCATCGTCAGCGTGAGAGTGTGGTGCGTTTCATGGGTGAACCGTACCAACAAAGCTATCCTTCAGAACTTCAAAATTGTAGATATTAAGCTCGACGAATGTGCTGGAATTAAACGGAAAACCACACATCATTATCAAGGAGTAAAGTAAACATATACTTTGAGCTCACGAATATACAGTACGTCCGAAAAAATTCCACATCATGGGGGGCAAGTGCCCCCATTGCCCCCTACCCCCCCCCCCCCGCGCGGACGCCCATGGAAACTCCCATTACGTAGGTTACCTGAATCCTTTTTTAGCAACCGGTGCAAAGTAATGCTTGTCGTTACTCTGTTTAATAGGTAAAACAACACAAAACCTTTGGCGTGTGTAGAAATAACAGTGAAAGTTCTGGCTTGGTTTTACTTAAATTAAGGACCGTTCATTTTATTGGAATGTGCGACGTCGGAATTTCTCGATGCGGTCTAGAGTGACAAACAAATGGCTGACGCGTTGCCACTGCTCTTCGCATGCTGCTGTGTTGTATCCACAGGAGCGCTCGAAAGAACGACGAATGTGTTCTGCCTACTTCACAGACGTCGACAGGGCTAACGATTCCGCCGACCGGCATCGTAACCGCGATGCAAGGAAATACGCAAAGCGTTCGCCCGAGTGTCGATGCCCCGAACAGAAAAACCCGGGGATACGCGCTCGCGGACGTCAATGTCCCAAAAGGCGAAGCCCTGGAGGTCGACGACCCGGAACGCGAAGTCCCGATTGTAGATGTCCCGGAAGGCGAATCCCCGAAGATCCACATCCTAGACGTACTTCCCCTGCACGTCTATGCCAAATTAAGAAATTCGAGATCGATGTCGGCCTCAATCCGGCCTTTGACGACTTCGACAACGATAACGAAAGACACCGACGGTAAGTGGTCCACTACTCATGACAACGCTGGTTTGGTCATCGTCGTCACTGTCAGCGTTACACTTATACCACCATATTATATTGGTGAATGGAGTGCATGCAGAGGTTGCAGCCCCAGGTGTCATGACAACACTTTTCGTGCACTGTGCGTAAGTCACCCCAGTGGGCCTGCCAGGTGGGCAGAACGAAAAGAACGTTGCGCCAAGGTAAAGTCCGCGGTAGGTTACGTTTGGTGCAAGGAACCGATGGTGTTTCGTATCAGTAAGCACCTATCATTGCTACAGCGGATCATATGGAATTACGATACTCTGATTGATTGCTATAGGTATAACGATACACCGAACTCTCTAGTCGATAATTTGTGTCGATCTGCGCTATCGTCTTGATTGGTTCAGTTCAATTTATAACTTTTGATGACGTCATGAGTGCACCGACACTGCACTATTACCTAATAGGAAAGCCTTCCGAGCAAAACTTATTTTATCCGGTGATGTCATGATATGAATTACAATTTGCCGCATTGTATCATAGTCCAGCGCCAACAGAGCCTTGTCTATTTACACACACACCGAAAGCTTGACCCGCGGGATGAGAAGTAGCACTTACTGTAAAACCATGCGCCTGGAGATGGACCCGTCTTCCACGTCGTTTCTGCCTGTGGGCGTTTTGACCGCATTTCGTCGACTGCGGATTAAAAAAGACACAGTCAAATGGTATCGATGAAAAAACCATACAGCTTAATTGCGACGTTTTGCTTTGGAGCAGGCACCAACACGTGTCAAGCGCCAACGGTGTCTGGGCAACTAATTATTTATTTTTATTTTTAACAGCGTTGCGTCAAGGTAAAATAAATTGTTTACCCAAATACTTTCAAATAGGGCCTATCACAACTTTTAAGTGTATAGAAAAGTATCTAAAGGATGATAGTTTATTGCAAATGTTAGTGTCGCTATGATGCAATCTTAAGATATGGGGTTTTTGCTGATAAAAAAATGCACTCAGCAGTGTCTTCAGTAATTTTCGATTAAACTGTTAAATTAGCTCGTTTTTATTGTGACAAGTTAAAACGTAGATATATACAAACAATTAATTTCAGAATAAATTTTCTGCAAAACTTCAGAGTGTCCTGGTGTGCCGGTGTTCGTTAACTCGCTATGTTTTATATCGGCGATATTCTGACGGGACGAACACTATTACCATAGTATAACAAGTTCGGGAAACAGTTTCACCACCAAGGAAATTACAAAGAAATGCTGAAGTTTCAGTCTATTCATTTCAACAAATGTATAAACCGGTAGTGCTAAAATAATAATAAAATAATTATGAACACGAATAAACACTACACAACAATACGTACTCGATGTATTTCGCATAACGTACAAAGCAATTTCTAACGCATAAACGCAAGCGATGCATTATACAAACAAGAATCACTTATTCAGAAGGCTATACTCTGAAGATGTGTAAGCCATGCAGCACATTAATTCAACGACATATCATGCCCCCCCCCCCGTACACACGCACGCATACACAATATGATATACAATAAGCTTGAAGTGTTGACAACATTATTATTACGCCACATAACGCGAGTTTTCCTATAACAGCGAGCCGATAACTCACGTTTATCAAGATATGTACCGTGCATATTTAAACGTACCAAGTTATCAACGAACAGATTAGGAACAGTGTTACTGGTCGCCATAATTATGTATATTTTTGGATTTAACGAAGATTGCTTTTATTGCCTTTTAACTAAGTTTTGAAAGCCATTCTCCCTCCCCGACTTGACAATCGGCACTTGTGGGCGGCCGTCATTTAATTGCGCCCGCGCGAATGAATACGTCGCCTCAACACGATTATACGATGCCCTACAATCAACCTCAACGCTGTTAACCAATCCACTTGAAATAAAGGTCACGAACTATTTCCGGAACAAGGATGCGAAACAATGTGATTTTCACAGTCACTTTGCTTGAGAACTACGAGAGTTATTCGGGCCGATATACGTTGAATAAACTAACACGTGCGTAGGATCCACGCTGGACTGTGCTGTTTGGGGATCAGGAGGTCAGTGTCCTGTGAACTAGATTCCAAAGTGTCAACATATGCTCATGACAAAGTGGGACAGTGCTCTTGAAGCTGGAATCATCCTCTGCCACTCAACGCTCGTCGTTTTTAGTGTTCATTCGTCGTTTTTAGCGTTCATTCGTCGTTTTTAGTGTTTACTCGTCGGTTTTATTGTTTATTCGTCGTTTTTTAACGTGTTGTTTTGCGGGTCACTATTTTGACGTGCCGGTCTCGTTCGCGGTGAGCGCATGCGCGAGAAAATGTTAGATCACTTGAGACCAAAGACTTCAATGTGCCTAGCATGAATCGTGATTCTCATTCTCGATGCAACAATCATGCGTAACGGTTCGTACGCGGTCTTTATGTTCAAAACAGCATGCGTAAATCTATGTTGTCCTTGAAAAGACGCAAGATACACAGCCAACATTCTTCTTGATATATTTAGACTCACTTTGGACATTGTTTTCCATAGACCCAATCTACATAAATTCCTCTGTGGAAAAAATTGGCACCTAACTGCAATTAAAACTCCGTCCTCAACTGATTTAGCCTATCACGAATCCGGTTCGTTGGTTTAATAAAATAAATGCGTATTTTGGTCAAATCATCGAAATAATTTACTTTAGTCGTTAGAACTGATAAGGCTCAAAATAGTGGATATCAAAAACAGTAAATACTGATCATGGGCGTGACTTCCATCCTCCCGCCGATCACATGACAAAGTTATGAAATTGCACCAAGGGCGAAATTCATGAGTTTTCAGCGTTTCCATTTTCATTTCAATAAATGCTGGATCAAGCATTCAAATGTGATCTGCCCTTTTGACCACCACGGGTCAACGAGGTCGATGACGGTAACTGTTTGACGGATTAGTTGCAATCACCGCGCAGCGAGGCGTGAGCGTGGACGTGTTCGAGTGCCAGCGTATTGGCTACTTGAATATCGCTCTCGCAGACGCCGCGTCGTCTGATCTCCCAAGTAGGCGCGTGAGGGGCCAGCCGGAGGTCGAAAGACATTCTCTGCTGCAAACGTGGCCGCTACTGTTTGTTTACTGTTTACTCTATGTTACCCGCGAAATTTTCCCAAATATGAAACTCAAAAAACGAACTGTGAATCAAGATACGTGGTTTTAAGGAAGGATCTAAACCTTTTACTTGTCAAAACTCCATCATCAGTTCATTTAGCCCATCGCGAATCGCGTTCGTTGACGTTAAAAATATGTAATGCGTGAATGGTAATATGTAATGCGTGAATGGTAATATGTAATGCGTGAATGGTAATATGTAATGTGTGAATGGTAATATGTAATGCGTGAATGGTAATATGTAATGTGTGAATGGTAATATGTAATGCGTGAATGGTAATATGTAATGCGTGAATGGTAATATGTAATGTGTGAATGGTAATATGTAATGCGTGAATGGTAATATGTAATGCGTGAATGGTAATATGTAATGCGTGAATGGTAATATGTAATGCGTGAATGGTAATATGTAATGCGTGAATGGTAATATGTAATGCGTGAATGGTAATATGTAATGCGTGAATGGTAATATGTAATGCGTGAATGGTAATATGTAATGCGTGAATGGTAATATGTAATGCGTGAATGGTAATATGTAATGCGTGAATGGTAATATGTAATGCGTGAATGGTAATATGTAATGCGTGAATGGTAATATGTAATGCGTGAATGGTAATATGTAATGCGTGAATGGTAATATGTAATGCGTGAATGGTAATATGTAATGTGTGAATGGTAATATGTAATGCGTGAATGGTAATATGTAATGCGTGAATGGTAATATGTAATGCGTGAATGGTAATATGTAATGCGTGAATGGTAATATGTAATGCGTGAATGGTAATATGTAATGCGTGAATGGTAATATGTAATGTATGAATGGTAATATGTAATGCGTGAATGGTAATATGTAATGTGTGAATGGTAATATGTAATGCGTGAATGGTAATATGTAATGCGTGAATGGTAATATGTAATGCGTGAATGGTAATATGTAATGTGTGAATGGTAATATGTAATGCGTGAATGGTAATATGTAATGCGTGAATGGTAATATGTAATGCGTGAATGGTAATATGTAATGTGTGAATGGTAATATGTAATGCGTGAATGGTAATATGTAATGTGTGAATGGTAATATGTAATGCGTGAATGGTAATATGTAATGCGTGAATGGTAATATGTAATGCGTGAATGGTAATATGCGCAGTCGGTTTAATGGAAGAGTGCGTACTTTTGCTAAAATCATCGAAATATTTCTTTGATGGTGGATAGTTTGTCCGATGATTTCATCGAAATCAAAGTAAAACATCTACACAAATGAACTGGCATGGAGTAGTGGATACTAGAGCTGGCATGAAGTAGTTGATACTAGAGCTGGCATGGAGTAGTTGATACTAGAGCTGGCGTGAAGTAGTTGATACTAGAGCTGGCATGAAGTAGTTGATACTAGAGCTGGCACGGAGTAGTTGATACTAGAGCTGGCATGGAGTAGTTGATACTAGAGCTGGCATGGAGTAGTTGATACTAGAGCTGGCGTGAAGTAGTTGTTCTAGAGCTGGCATGAAGTAGTTGATACTAGAGCTGGCACGGAGTAGTTGATACTAGAGCTGGCATGGAGTAGTTGATACTAGAGCTGGCATACAGTAGGGGATACTAGAGCTGGCATGAAGTAGTGGATACTAGAGCTGGCACGGAGTAGTTGATACTAGAGCTGGCATGGAGTATTTGATACTAGAGCTGGCATGAAGTAGTGGATACTAGAGCTGGCATGAAGTAGTTGATACTAGAGCTGGCACCGAGTAGTTGATACTAGAGCTGGCATGGAGTAGTTGATACTAGAGCTGGCACGGAGTAGTGGATATTAGAGCTGGCATGGAGTAGTTGATACTAGAGCTGGCATGACGTAGTTGATACTAGAGCTGGCATGGAGTAATGGATACTAGAGCTGGCATGGAGTAGTGGATACTAGAGATGGCATGGAGTAGTTGATACTAGAGCTGGCATGGAGTAATTGATACTAGAGCTGGCATGGAGTAGTGGATACTAGAGCTGGCATGGAGTAGTGGATATCAGATGTGCTTGACATTCCGCAAAATTATTCTAAAACGAGATAACCCAGATGAGCACACACCACTAGACACATTTACACGATTGAACTCTCAACTCCGACGTTGATTGTTTCCTATTCTATCTAGAACCTACATATTTATTTTATACATAACATTATATTTAACTGCCAACATGTCGTTTATTTTATACAGAACAATGCATTTAATTATCTAGGGTCTACATGTCGTAGCCGAAGGATTTTGGCCTAAAGTGACCCATATGGCGTTCACTTTAACACAAAACGTAAGTGTACGTATTATGCAAACACACATGTGTCTATGCTTACTAACATTGTCATGCAAACGTAAGTGCATAATATAGTATATACCCGGTACGTACCTGCATCTCCTTTTGAATGCTGCCGAAACGAAATACAGAATTAAGGTTATCAATGATATCGTCATTGTTAATATATACTGGCAATCTACAATGAATGGTCGTGCGTGATTTAGTAGGTAGAATCTTCTTCACCATTTGTTTCGGGCCTTTGGTGGTTGCTATTGTTAAATTACGTTTATTGTTATTATCGGACTTTCTTGGACACACACGGTTCTGTGTTCCACACGCACGCATACGGCAGACATGCATGAACATATACGCGCAGAAAACAAACATGTAGTGGTGTAGCAGAACTTGTCAACGAACGCAATATATTTAATACTTCGCTATTCATGGCGGAGCTGGCGAAACATTTTATGATCCTGTTGTACTTGGTTTAACTATTTTTATTAAATATCGAAGAGTTGAGTTGAGAAATATTTAGCAACAGTCCAGACAATGACAACAAAGAGCAAGAATTCGTATCCACGATATGGATAAAAGCTACGCCTATGTTGGGCAGTTGATTATTCGTCATTATTATATTCTGTCTTTGACCGATTAGATAGAATTGGTGGGGTTTCTGCACGGCATTGAAACGGGGACAACATTTTTGCAAGAGAGACGGATAAAGACACGGCGCAGTAGCTTGTACCTCCCAACTACGCACAGTGGAAACAGGAGCGCTAGAGGCAGACTCACTCGTATCGAGAAACCAGCGATGTGTGTATCAAAACAGACGATTACGAACAGCGAGCAGATGGCGATCTTCATTGTGTCTGAAAGAAACGAACACGTGAGCTTGTATCAAAACAGACGATTACGAACAGCGAGCAGATGGCGATCTTCATTGTGTCTGAAAGAAACGAACACGGGAGCTTGCTTTTTAGTTCGACCCTTGCACTTGTGCATTTAACTTGGAACGACGAAGATACTTTTTTTATGGAGTCTGCTTTCTTCAAGGTACAACAGGTTTTCTGTATACTCATCTTTATGGTTCTTCTACAGTGATAACGTTTGGCGAAATGTACAGAATTGTATGTTGGTCGAGCCCGTTCACTGAATATACAATCGTCGCCACATACCATTAACGACATTCCGTGTACGAAGAAACGGGTTAGATATCCTGTACACTACATGTTACAAGTGAATTTCCTCGTGGTCTTCTAGATCATGCAAACCCTCAAGGAGTTAGTTCATCCTGCCTTAGATGTTAGTCGGCAAGGGAGACCACATGTTATGGCATTGTGTTTTCTAGCTGCAATTCTTGGCTTGTGTGCCAGTGCCAGAAATTGGGAAAGGCATTGGTGCGTTTTTGCATCCAAAGTAATAAAAAATCTTGTTAGTAAAACCCACGACAGCATTCGACTGTGAATGTTCCCTCTGATATTACACACCATAGTTTCATGATAAACACAAAACACATTGCACGAAATTACACAAGGTTGACAATTGTGACATATTATAGTACGGATGAAATAAAAAGCGACAAGTTGTTTTCCTTCATTTCTGAAGGGAATATAATACTGCCATGACTGATGTGTCTTCGTTACCGAATTAAATAGGACAACGTGTCCAAAATAATGTCAAATCTTTTAATTAAGATCCAGAACAGGGTTTGTCAATGACTGCTGCCTCTAAGATGACTCAACACAGTTTCATAATAAACAAAATGACACTGCGCGAAATTACAATATGTTGACAAATATGGCATTAGTCGGGCTTATATGGAAAGCAACGAGTTGCGTTTCGTCGTTTCGGA